>ARYC01003179.1:0-46750 GCA_000711775.1 Oxytricha trifallax | reverse complement strand
ACTCTAAGACTTTAAAGTATTGGGCACACTTTCCTCTAGACTAGCGAGCTGTAATGCTTCATAGCGGATTTCCTGACAATGCGTATCTCTCCTTAGACTATAGCCAATATTTATAGAAAAAATTGTATTACTTTCAAGACTTTCAAAAAAGGGAAGAGAGTGATTTATTTTACAGTGCCCTTTTATAGAAATAATTTAAACTATATATATAATTAAATACAGAGGGCTATTGATTATAACATCAAGTTTATACACGCTGATGAAGCTGTATTCACCTTTAACACTTTTATTAATAAGTCTTGGTACTAGAAATATGATAATATAGAAATAAATGTATGACTAAAAGGTGTAGGTAGTCACCCATGCTATTTTAGCTGGCATTAGTGAAGATTCAGGCTTGGAGAGTTGTGTCATTAACCCTCGCTCTATTAAGCGAGAGTAGTATATAGAGTTCCTACATAAGTTCAGAGAGAAGTATAGCAACCAAGAGATCATCCTGCTTGTTGATAACTTGTCATTTCATAAGACTATGGACTCTAAGAAAGCTTATGAAGACCTAAACATAACTCCTGTTTACAACGTACCTTATAGCCCTTAATTTAATGGAATATAATTCAACTGGAATTAAATCAAGACTGATTACAAGAAGCTGATGCTATATCATCTTATGCATGACTTGCTCATAGATACAGTAGACTTAATTCAAAGCAGCTGTAAGAGAGTGAGAGTAAGCAAGTCAACAATTTTGCGAGAGAGGTAAGAATGAATGTTATAAATAAGTTTTAGATTTAAACGAATGAATATATTCATATATTAAATTGGCCAATAAATGGGTTTTGCTACTCTTTCTTCTCCTCTTCTTATGGCTTGCTTATTCGCATTTTTCTTCTCTTAGTGCCAGCTCCTGCATCTATGTTCATTTCATCTGGCTTTTAAACATCTTTATAAAGTCTCTAACTAACTTCATATAGAGTCTTTGAATTTCTCTCTTTGTGAACCTTCGCATGCTCTATCATTAGAGAATATACCAGTTCCAGGTTTTCCTACAAAGTTATAAATCAATGCTTATTAGAGAGGTAAGGATGGTTCTTTAGCTCTTCAAGCTAAGCCTCGCTTATAAGTATGCCTTGCTTGTTTTAATCTTCTGGAGAAATAGAGTAGCGTTTCTTGTGAGCTTCTTCAATGATCTCTCTAAGATAACTCTCTCTTAAAGTGCCAAGAACCCAAAAAAGAAGCTCCTTTCTGGAATTTGGTTAGATATTTTTTTCTTGGTAGGAAGATAAACTACCAACCCTTCATCTTTCTTTGCATCCTCGTAGAGAATAGTGACTAAAATCTATGGGTAGTTTGGTATTTCTATCAACTTAATTTCATTGTTTTTGAAGGCTTACTTCTCATCACAAAGTATTGCTTTTATAAAACTTTGGTACCTTCCATCGTTGGAAGAATTAATCCAAATATAGTATATGATTAAGTATATGTTACATGCTTATCATGTTGAAAGAGTTATCTATAGAGATCATCTAGCTTCAGAATCTTGAGATCATTTCTTGAGTTTCAACCCTTTTCTTTGAAGTACTTATAGATTCCATCCTTGTTCCTTCTCTTGTTATTGAATTTCAAATTTTAATATATAGAGTTCTGGATCCTATTATTTAAAAACTTCCTATTAAATATGGGCATCTTAAATGAGGTCAACCCTGCAAAGATACTAGGAGAAAGTTTGCAGAAGCTGTAACAAACTGCAGAGATGGAGCTCCATTTTTGTCAATTTAGTTCCATTAAATTAGTACTAAATTTGTTTTTATTTAATTATTACTGCTACTAAATCCGTTTTATTTTAATTGGTACCAATTTAATAGTACCAAAACTTAATTAGTACCTATTTTTATATTAATGAGGTTTTAATGGAAAATTTCCAAAATTGTTCAAGTCCTAATTGGTTCCAGTACCAGCCTGAGTTTTTTCTAAGTTGGTACCAAAATAAATAATATTAAGCATGAAATTAGAAAATTTATAGTTATAAACTTAGTATAAATATGATGTCTAACGCCTCAGAATCAACCATTGTTGTTGCTGTGGCAGGTCTTATACAGAGTTACTATAACTAGTTAGGTTATTAGAGGTTTGTAATATAAATTTAAATTTGAATTAAACATGGTAGTTAACTTAACATCGCAAATCAGTTTCTCTTGGAGCAGGAAATCATAGCTCAACTTTTGGTCCTCGGATAAACCAGAAGTAATCTCTATTGAAAGGGTGGTTGAGCTAAGAGCTCTAGAGTTTGAAGTAGAGGTGTTTAAATTGAAGTTTATAACAAGTAATAAAGTTCAGAGTTGGGAGTTTAAACTTAAGTTTAATTGATTGAGGAAGAGAATGAACATCAGCCAATAGAAAAACTTAAAATATTTTAATGTGAAGACTGCTAAATTTTCTTATCTACAAATTCAAGCTTGAGAAAGTACATCAAAGATTTACACTCTGGTAGAGCTAATATTACTAAATGCATTTGAATTGGGAGATTTGAAAAATAAATACATAACGTTAATTGATTTAAATTATAACAGCCAAGTATTAGAGTGTATCATAAATGAAATTGGAGCAACTAAGCAGGATTATGACCGTCTTTTTAAACAGCTTAATTGCTTAGTAATTAATTATTATAATAATTTTAGTATTAAAAGTTAGATTAATTAATTAAATCTTCTGAGTAACTAAGCAACAGAGCAAAGTGATAAGAATGTGTTTATTAGCTTAAATTATGAATTATATATAAAAAGCAATTGCTGTTAAGGAATCTATTGACATTGACGATGCTTCAGACTTTCTCTCCTAGTTGTCTTGACCATCTTTTTTATCCTTCTCCTCATCAGAATGTGCGTTTGTGTCATCTGCCTTGCAACTTCCTACTAATCTCTTGTATAGATGTCGTGATAGGTCCCCTGTGCTCAAAGAAAATCTGTGCTCTCTCACATTTTGCTGCATCTCCGACTTGCAAACTGTGGTTCTGTCCATAATGGCGTGATATTCAGCTTTTCTCATCTAGTTGAAAGGCAGATCGTTGGTCGTGATCACCACTGAGGCAACCTTGAAGGCCATTTAAGTTTCCAAAGTTCTTCTTTGAGATCAGGTACCCATATCCTCCTCCATTTGCTTGAACATTTAGTTTATTTAATTAATAATATCTAATTCATAATTTAAGCTAATAAACACATTCTAATCACTTTGCTCTGTTGCTCAGAAGATTTAATTAATTAATTTAACTTTTAATACTAAAATTATTATAATAATTAATTACTAATCAATTAAGCTGTTTAAACAGATGGTCATAATCCTGCTTAGTTGCTCACAAATTAGATTTATGATGCACTCTAATACTTGGCTGTTATAATTTAAATCAATTAACGTTATATGTATTTATTTTTCAAATTTCCCAATTCAAATGTATTTTAGTAATATCTATTTCAAGCATGATAAAGTCGATGGCAGGCATTAATGTAGAACTTGCATTAAGTCCTATACCTATTCAGCAAAAGTAAAGAAATAAATGCAAAAGCATCACTTAAGCGAGTTCTTGATTCTATATAAAGAAACTTAAAAGCTTATACCTGCCAAGAGAATGTCAAATAGTATTGAGTCATAAATATATTAACAGGAGAGACTCAAGAGTTAGAAGTTGCATGAATTGATATATCAACCGCTAGGCAACACTATATTAACATGCTTCTAAGCCAAAGCTATGAACATAACAGCATTAAATGCAATTGATATTAGCAGCTGTTTTGAAAACCTTTTGCAAATTAGCGTTCTTGCTAAACCAACACTCATTGTTATTGATGATTATGTATACAAGATGTATCCTTACAGCTATCTACTTAAAATTGAGCAGTAACAAAATGAGTTTGCTAACTAATATATGATTCTTAGAGAGGCTTAGAGAATAGATTGCAAGAACTTGCTTAAGCTAAATGGTGTTATTTTAAGCTACGGTTATATCATATTAAGGCTTAAGAAATATGAAATGACTCTTTGAGATTATCTAAATCATAACAGCTACCCACATGATTTGAAAGATATACTATCAGATATGATAAAGGGTATAAAGGAGTTCCATGAACTTGGCTATGTTCATTGAGATTTGAAGCCTGAAAATGTAATGATAAACCTCAGCCCTTTAGAAATAGTTGTTATATATTTCAATTGAGCATTAAGATAAGAGATAGTAACCTTAGCAAAGGATCTTGGGACCCTGGATATTTCCCAATCAGAGAGAAACCGACTAACGGCTCTGTTTAGGGGGGATGTATTGGCAATCGGAGCAATTATATTTGAGAGTGATATGGAAAGTATGGCTTATTTTGGTACAAAGATTGAAAAATAATCAATAAGTTAAGCTTAGAAGCATATTAAGAAAGAGAATGTATGCAAGGGAAAAAAAGATAATAGAGATGATAATAATCAGTGCTCTCTCCTATCCAAGGTAAACATTGAATGCTCTACTTGTACCACTTAAAAGAGCAAGATTCCAGAGGTATAACAAAGTCAAGCAAAAAAAATTCGTTTGAATTAATTCACCAAATATTCAAAAAATATATATTAAATTCACATAAAACCTGCGTTTTCTCTACTAACCCCAATGAGACTCCAACTACACCCTACAAAGCAAAGCACTTATAACTTCACTAAGAAGTTTTGGGGTTCCGAATCTATTTGAATCATTCTAGGATCCTTTTTAACTATTGTTAGTCCCTAATGTTTATTTGAATATCGTCTGCAAAGGCTATCAGTTTTCCTTATCTTTTTAAACCTAATGGCTCCTACTAGGAATACAACGTGTCATTTAAGTAAATTTTAAATAGCTTTGGGGATATTCAGCTTTACTGAGTAATTCTATTCTGATAATTAATACTTTCATCTTCGTTTTAAATTCTACTATTCATGTAAAGTTCCTCTTTTAGATTGAAAGGAGCTTTATCGTCGCACGACCTCGCTCTGTCACTTAGAATTCCCATTAGTTTGTTTTTTCAAGACCGAATAATAAGCCTTTTAGAGATATATTTGGTGGCATGCCTCTCTTTATTTATTCTTCTTGAGTTTTTTATATGTTCTAGCTATCTAATTAGGTTTAAGTGGGTGCTCTTATTTTCAATGAAACCGCTTTGATAATTGCCTGTTTGCAGTCGAGAGTTTTTTCCACTTTGTATTTTGTTTTAAAAACCTTTTCAATTATTTTGACTAAATGTGAGTTCCCTAGTTTTTCCTCAAAGCATTTTTATATTGGATTATCATAATTCTTTTCAAATAACTCTCTTGCTTCTTTAATGAATGTTTTCCAACATTACTTTCTTATATATGAGACTCGAAAACATCTTTTTTGTAGACAATTTGAAGTATTTTTTAAATATCTAATCCTCATTTGGCTTGAATTATTTTGTTGTCGGTTAGTTAGTTAGTAAGTAAGTTTTCCAACTTATTGAGTCTATTCATAAATTAATACCTTTCATTATTTAATGAAGTCAAAGTTTTCTTTTTTGTGATTGTGCAAATATTTATAGCAATCATTTAGATATATTGGAGATAATTATTTGATAAATAAAATAATGAATAATAATAACAATAATAATAATAATAATATAGAAAAGAAATGAATTATTAAACAAGTTCTATGGTGGACAATAAAATCATTATCATAAATTATTGAATCATTTATTAATTAATGTTATTTACATGACTTACTTTATTTAACAAAGGTGTCTAAATAATATGAAATAGTGTTGATGAAATAAGCTATAAATCATAATTTAGTCCATCTGTTTTATAATGCAAAAGAATCGCTCTCAGAATAAATTTATGATACTACTCCTAGGAGGAAAAGGACATCTTAGTTAGAGTAGAATCCCTTAAACATATGTAATAAGAAGGTCAAACATCTAAAGTAGCAAAACTTGATAAAGAAAATTATAGGAATAAAAGGCTATCATAATTGAAATTTATGCTACGACAAAAAATAAATTTAGCAAATGATATAAATAATAAAAAATTAACAATTTGTTAATTATTAAGGTTATTAATTATCTAATTATTATAAATTATATCTCAAATAATGATTATCCCTTCAAACAAGTTATTCACAGTCACTTTAACATTAACTAATTTATATATTATTTTATTGTAAAAAAGTTATTTACAATTTATATGAAATTTAATAATAATAACAAAAATTATAAATCATCATAATGATATTGAATAAAAATATTTCTTATTTCTTATCAGTACTTGACACTAAACATCATTTGCTTAAATGTAATTATCATCGTCTCATCGACACTTTTTTTTAGCTTTTATTAGTATAAATCTAGCATTAATAAAGCTAAGACTAAGTATTATAATTTATAAAATAATAATAGCAACAAATATTAAATGAATACACCTACATATTATAGAAAATGATTATTCAATATATATATTAGTACAAACATAGCTTTTTCAAAATAAATTATAATAGTAAATCATAATAAGGATATCAAAATTAAAAAAAGAACAATTGATAAGAAGTAATAGATACCTTAACTTCTTATCAGATAATAAACATTTATAATAAAAATAAAAATATTAAAGTTACTTCATTATAATATGTTAATAATGTTTTTAATCAACTAATATTAAAATAAAATAAATTATATTTACATTGATATTCAAACATGAAAATTATTGTTTAATAATAAATATTAAAATTGTGATTTAAAGCTAATAGAAATAAATACTGGGTCTTAGGCGAGTTAAAGATTTATTTTATTTTTACTTTATCTATATAACTTTCGACACCGTCAGTTGATCCTCTCCTTTGAGAATTAGGAGGCCAGTTTGAAAATCTGGCTAATGCAAACTTGCCAATTCATTTAATAATTTCAAGGGAAACACGCCAGGACCTTTTATGTGGTATTGTAGTCTTGTGAATTACTTATTAAAAATTTAATTTAAATAAGAATTCAACATAAAACTATAGCTTACATTATTATAGCACTTTTTCTACTTTTTACATGTAGTCAATCTGTCATTTCATATATAATCAATAAGATACTTTGAGAATAATTAGAGATCGATACAAATAGTTAACATCTTTTGAACAGATAAGCAATTTCATAATGAAAAAATAATTAAGCTAAAATTTGCAAAAAGTCCATGACAAACAATTTCACTGAGTTGCTGGCATTATTATCATAAAAACTACTCATATCATGATTGGAAGATGAGTTTACATAATTACTTAAAAAGATCCTCAGACTAAGATGTGCAGTCTGAATAATTCTATGAGTTTATAAGAAAGTAGGGGGAGGAAGTTTCCTGCAATGGTTAATGATAAAAAAATAATTTTTGGAAGTTTCCTGCACTTCTTGAAATGTTTAAAAATTATTAATTTAATCTTATCAACAAATATTTACCAACTTTTGAACTAATTTAAATTTTATAATTATACATAATTTATCAATCAATATTCAATATTTCTTTTTAGTTTTATCATATTTCATCTAATATTTGTAGATTTCTGACTCTTGGCCATTGTATTGTCCTACTTGTATTTAAGTAATTACAAATATTTTATCAAAATGTAATTAAAATTTTAATTCAGTTTATCATGTTTTTTACATACCTATATAATACTAAATTTTATTTTCTTGAAATACTTAAATGATGTATAAGTATCCTCTAAAAATTAAGGGGTCATTAAAATGCTAAATCTTTTAATTAACGTAAAATTTATTAAATTTTAAATTTTAAATAAAAGTGCAGGAAACTTCCCTCCCCCCTCAAGAAAGTACATATTAGAAATTTAGTAGGCAGATAATTTTAAAATAAAATTACCTCACAAATTTAAAAAAATCTTCAAATAAATGCGAATCAATCATTTTAAGCATAGTTGAACTTATTACTTCATTATAAAATTATATTATATAATTATTATATCTATTTATATTTTTTGCAATTTCATCATTATCTCAGTTAGTTAGCATCATTTTATCATTTGTTTCCTAAATAAATTGCAGTCTAATAAAAAAAATATTTATTGGTTAGAGAAGTAGCTTTGCCAGAAATTTTTCACAATTTAAGTTAAATTAATATTCCTTGATGTGTAAGCGTAGTGTCATTAATCAAGAAACTCCAGCGATTTAGGTATCCCTCAATGTTTTAATGTGGTGAATATAATAGACTTCTGATATGATTTTGGGTGAAGCTGATCTACAATTTAATCGATGTGTAATAGATGAAAAGAAGATGAATGGATTATTAAGAAGATTGGAGGAGCCATTTATTAACCTATAAACAATATTGTTATAGAATTTTCACAGTTTGTAGACAAAAACATAGAACTTTCATTTAAATCAATAATTTTGAAAAATAAATCAATGGCGTTTTCAAGAATGGTGCTACAAATTTTATATTAATTGCATTTTTAATTTGATTGCTGACTAAGTATATTTAGTTTACAATATCGATCATAAACTTTTTGAAATTAAAACATTATTCAAATTTACCAAATAACGTAATTTATTTATTATATTAAGAATTAAAACTAAAATTGAAATATTAGAACAAAATAATTCAAGACCTCTCAATAATTTTTCCTTTATTTTTAGAAATAGAGCGTTAGTAATATTTTAACTAAATAATTCCTGATCTTGTAAGGTTTATTAAATAATTAACGAAATAATTATCTCATTAAATTCTATTATCATAAAAATTATAAAACTTAAGTTTTAGAACCTGCGAATTCATAGTCTTGTATAAAACAAATTGCAATTATCGGCAAATTAAATGGCTTAACCTAACCTTTATAAATAAATCTCAAAAATACATCTCTGCAAATAACAAATGATTTAGGATAATATAAAAGTAATTAAACATTAATATGGTTAATCATAAACAATCCAAGACATTTTTAAAAAAATTATACAAAAAAAAGTTTTTTAATTATAGATTTATTCTATTATTAATTAATTTAATCCATCTATCTATAATAAAAGCCGGTTGTTATTCATTTTACTTTATTTTATTACACTTTGTTTTCTATTTTATCAATAATAAATGAATATGAATATTGAGTTCAGGTTTCGATTTCTTTTAATTTTTTTATAAAAAATAGAAATTGTCCTCCTAAACTTTTTTACTACACCCTATAGTCTATTGTTGGCGTTGATCACGAATACATTATTTTTATTAGGCAATTTAACAAGGCATGACTGCAAACGAAGCCCAGAAAGATTTGCTGATAATCAAATGGATGTTTTCGTAGGCCTCGAGTCTCCATATAGAAAATGAGACCCTCCTTTCGTTATTATCTCACATAGTTAGCATTTATAATTTATAACAGTAAATAAAAAATTTAATCGAAAACTTAATATATTAATAAGTAGTCGTATATATCACTAGAGCCACAAGACCGGTGATTCGCCTGGACACATAGAGAGGGGATAAAAAAACTGTAAAAATGCTTATAGATGAATACAATGACGATGATGAAGAAGACAAGATGCTTTTTTAGATATTTAAATTTTTGACTATTATAAAAAGTATTTGTATAATCATTAATTTAGTTGTTAATTTAATATATTTTTCAAATTATAAATCATGATTATTTTATCATGGGTTTCCTCAATAATGGTGACCATGATCATGACCACGGTGACCACGTGATTATAACTCGAAAATGCATGACTTTATTGTTAAAACTTTTAATTGCATAAAAATACTTAATAAAGAGCTGTAACCACGGCCACCCCTCAACTCACTAGTTAGGTTATCACTGCCTTCGTGCATGTCCAATATCATGGCGACCATGCTACGGTGATCACTTTACAATCACTTAAAAGTGTATTATTTTCACTGTTAGTCGAATGACGCTACAATATATAAGTGACCACGCTGACATTATTCAACTCATTAATTATGTTGTCATTTGGTCTTTGCCCTCGTATGTCTTCGTGACAATTGTGACCATCACCATATCCACAGTGACTACGTGATTTATTAGAATTTTAAATATTAATAATTATTCAGGTTGAATATATATTTCTTTTTCCTTGTTACATTTTTAACTCTATTCTATAAATCGAACTTCTACTCCTTACAAAAGAATACTAGAAAATGTTGTAAACTTATATAATAAAGTTAATTATTTAAGTAATTTATTTATTTAATACTAAATTCATATATCAGTTTTTATTAATCAATAGATTTCATAATAATTAAGATAACATGAGTTTTTTTTCTGGATAGCAATAGAATCTTTTATTGGATACACTAAATAATAATGCAAAATTCTGTTATAGTTCGAATTTGCTAAAAATTAAATTTGCCTTAAGGAAGCATTGCAGCATATTCAATTATCATTTTCTTGCAAAAATAATTCAGAGTTACTTCCACAAGTTGATAAATTCAAAAACTAAATTTTTATTTTGCATGAAAAATCATATTTACTTTCAAATACTAATATTTAATTATAAAATCCTCTTGGATAATAAAAAGATGATAGATATTCTATAATTATATATTTTTTTAGATATTTATATACTTAAATAATAAAATACTCTTTAAACACAAAATTTGCCTCCTCATAATTCGTTCTTGGCATACTACTTATATATATCCTATATAATTGGACAAAAAATATATCTATAAATATGAAGCATGAGACTTAAAGATTTAAAATTACTACAATGAATCAAATAAATCAACTATTTCAAATCTAAATATGAAGTGTTCCGCAATTTTTTTCACTGTTTATCATTGAATGTGTTATATAACTTTAGTATCTTATTGTAATTCAAAAAAATTAATTATTAAAGAATAATATTTAATACTGGAAGTTCAAATGTTAGGATTATCAAATTAATAAGGTTAATTATAATTAATATTTTGATATTTTGTAAAAATTTGAATAAATTTTTATAAATAATAAAACTATTTCTTAATTAATTTTATTAAAATATCTTAGATCTCAATCACTTCAGATGAATAAATTAACTGTGAGTCAATGATAAATAAAATTAATTATTGCGAATATTAAGACCAATATGAGAGGATATAAATCTGCAGTTCAATGAGAAATACCAATGGAATCCCTAAAGTTAGATGATCTGTTTGACAATTAAGGAAAATAACCGACTTTAAGAACTTGCCTTTTGACTCTCAGACTAAAGTGTGAGTTGTTAAAACAAACGAATTGTTAAAGCTAAAGTGATGGAATGAGATAAACAAGAATAATTCCTAGTCATTTGCACTGATTGAACGAATTTTAGTTAAAGCTTGGGACAAAAGAATTAAGGGAACATTCGAGGGCTTGGAGTATAAGAATCTTGGAAAAATTTTAGATTAGCATATTTAGGGTTAAAAGTGCTTATCCTGTTTATTAGTATAGAATGATTTTGATTAAAAATCATTATTCTAGAAGAATAATTAGTTTTAAATTATTTCCTAAAAAATTGAAATATTATTTTTAAAAATCAAAACTAAAAACTTTTAAAGTACTTATTAAATACTGTTTAAAAAGACTGAATATTGAGTACTCTGTTTATTGCTAAAAATATAGCTCTTTCGTTTTAGAATGTTAACTAGTATCATATTCCTTAAGTAAATTATAATAGTTTCATCTTTTTATTTTGTTGTTAATAAGACTTATTTTTATAATAAATCTTTTTCTTTTTTTAATTAATTTAAAATTTTCTTATATTATTCGATTATTAAATGTTTTAAAATACAATAGATTAAGATGGCTCTAATATCATTTCATTTCCTATTGATCATAAAATTAATCAAATATTAGGATGTTTTTTGAAATTTTTATAAAAATAGACTAGCAGATCTTTTAAATAAATATACATATTCAAATTATAGATATTGGCAAAATCATATTTTATCTGCCTAAAATAAAAGAACAACAATTTTAATAGATTTAAAAAGAAATAATTTTTAAAAAACTTAATGATTTAAGATCTTGTAAATAATTATTAAATTAGATAGTTAATTGCAAGGTGGTACTAATCAATTAGGATTTTCTAAAAGAGCTTTCTATTATACTAAGGCCTAATGAGGGGAAGTAGGAGTTGCTGGGCGCAACGCATGAGGGACAAGTCAGCGGTGTTCAATCTGTCAGCTTACACTCCTCGATAGAGCTAGATCCTAAAATTTCCTTTCATTAGATGAGTCTACTTGCTTGAGTTCAGTTTCCTAGGTAATAGGGAGCAAGATGAAAGTACGCTCTGCTTTCAAAAGTGAGAAGACGAAAACAATTGAAGCCATCGATAAGGATTTTTCTCTCACACCGAGTTAGGGTACTGAAGTTACCACAGCGAAAGGACAGGGATTACGCCAGCGGTGGGACCGGTAATCGTTTTTCTCCATCTTCTATTATTTAGTTGGATCTCACAAGCTCTGTCCCCAGTTACAAACTGTGGTGACATATTGATTTTGGACGAGACTAGGTGAAAGCGGAAGTATTTTTTTCGGAGTTTTCTATTTCAAGACTGCCACGTCACTGAAATGCCAAGTCAACTCAATAAGACACTTCTACGTCACGTTAAGATTGATTGTTTGATTTTAGTATTAAACAGTGATATGTGAAATTTATTTGATTTTAATCATAAAAAAGATCTTGTAAATTAATTTGTAAATTAATGATATTAATACAAGAATTAAACTATAAACTTAAAGATGTGTGTTTATTATTTTAATTTTCAAACTCGGAAGAACATTAACTTGAGCTACACCAAATCGCATGATTGTTAACAACTTATTTTTGTTATTGGGCTTTGAAACATCCATATTTAAGTACTTTGAACTGTATTTAGTTAAAGTAAACGATGATAAGTTGTTAAAATATAAAAATTTTGCAATCATTTTTAATTTTCATTATTTTTTTATTGAGAAATAAAAAATATGATATCTAGAATTAAAAAAAACCAACGCAACATGTGCAACATTAAAGGATAATAAAAATCTAATATAAAACTAAAATTAAATTCCAATGTTCGTTGTTGAAAGCAAATTTCTTATAATTTATTATTGATCATAATTTACTTTGCTAGTTAATTTAGTTATTTAGACTTTTAATCTGTTATGATTTCATATAATTAGATCTGTTTTTTTAAATGCTCACTTGTAACTTCAACTTTTTTTCATACTGTAATTTCACCTAATTAATTTTAAATGGATTTTAAAATTATTAATTCGACCATAATTCTATTAAATAAATTTAATAGATTTTAAATTTAATATTGTATAAAATTAAGCTTATGATATTTCAATCAACTATTTTGAAACAACAAGCATTAATTGCTGTGTATTTAGTTAGAATAAATAACCGCATACTTTTCGCCATACTTACTAGAAAATGTTTATGACTAAAAATTAAAATTTTTATTGAATAATTCTTTTATTTATTTAAATGTGAATTCGTGATTGATGATTTAAATCATGAGTTTTTGAAATGTTGATTGCAAAATTCAAAATGCCTTGGTGAAAATCGCGGTATCATAATTATGATAACTTTTACCTTTCTAATGTAATCAATTAGTATAACCAAATATAAATTCCAACAAGTTTAAATATTGAACTTAATTATTGTAAAACATTCACAAATACTTATTGCAAATAAATTTGGAATAGTGGAGAGAGTTAAATTCTATAAAATCCTTCTTTGCTATGTCTCGTTAAGTCTAAAAGACTGTAATTTTATAAAAGAATAAAATCATTAGAGATAAGGTGATTGTTATTTTTATTCAAATATAATTAATAGATTGATTAATTAAAAGAGCTAATTTCTCATTAAGTTGTAAAATATTCATATCTCTCAATCCACAACTAATTACCAAAAAATAATAAAAATTCGTTGATCAGCTAAGATAAGCTTAGTTAAGAAGTTGTCCATTCCCGAATGTTTTGCTCTAGCTTTAAAGTTATCAGTAGTGTGTGCAGTCAACACAATAATGTAGATTTAAAATCCATCTTAACCACATAACTTGAGCGGAAACGGAGTAGCAGTCCACTGGAAATCCTTTGTAGTTTTGAGGTATTCTATATAGGAATGCTACTGTAGCTACAGAGATTTCCTCTAATGAACAACAGAACAAGCAGCATGAGCTATATGGGCTAAGCCAATATATCAAACATGGGTGATGAAGAACAAGTAAACATTGGAAACGTGGGCGTAAACTACACTAATAACACTACACCCATTTAGAATAAGCTCAAGTACAGATATGCAGGTGGCAATCAGTGAGAATACTATAATAAATTAATATTATTTATGCAAGTCATTATAAGTAAAACGTGAAGAATTCTACATATTAAAAATATATTGATTGAGTTGAATTGTTGATTAATCATAACATTTTCTTTTGTTGATTGATTTTAGTCTTTTATTAAGTAAAATTTATATGAAAAGTTAATTTAAAAAATGAAGTCACTTTATAGAGAATATTGCTTTTTAAATTTTAAAATTTCAGGATTCTTTAATTTCTATTTTGACTAGCCTTAAGTGTTAGAGTAACTATACTATTTGGTTGTAATCATATAAATGCTTGTTTCCAATAAAAAATAATTAAATGAATGTATAATAATTAAATTTTAAAGTATGAACCTACTGATAAAATTTTTTATAAACACGGAATTATTCAGTTTAATCACTAAATTGATTTATTGAATTAACTATAATTATATTATTTTCGATGATATAAATAAAAAGGTTATCTTCGAATTACTAATTTTTATTATTTTTTAAGATATATTCGCTTGTAATAAGTTATTTTTTATCTATTAATTAGTAAATTATAAGTTTATAAGTAAGTATATTTATTATATTGATAATAAATTTAGGTAAATATATATTTTAATTTTATTTCGTTTTAAACTGCGTCAATAACATGATCGAAATGTAATTCATCACATTATTTATCTCCTCTGTATTCCTCAGTAGTAACTCATCATTCATATTGACTCTTTGCTCTTCCGATCCATTATCGTTGACCCCAAACTACTCTTCTGCCACTATCATTATTGAATACAACTCTTTCTCTTTGAATGATAGTCTGATTTTTGGGTGGTCATCGATGAGCTAGAGTTCCTCATCTCCTCCTTTTCTTTCTAAAATTATGGCCGATACTTTTGTGTCTAGATATTCTTTTACATCGGCTGATATGAAAATATAATTGCTAATTTTAAATTAAAATATATCTATATGAATATAATAACATCTTAAATTTATTTAAAATAGAATATGCAACAAACATAATCAATAAATGAAACAACAATTATACATTAAAAGTTTAATTAAAGATTAATTAACTGCTGATAGAAACAGAGTTTATTGCTATGTAATTTAAACAATTTATAAAACTTCGCCATAAATATTTATAACTAAAGCGTTTCCTAATTTGCTGTCCTTCTAGGAAAAGCATCCATCAGCTTCTGATCAGTGCTTCTTCTCGCAATGTATCTGATACTAACCCACTTCTTTTTCATCATTTCGTTCTTAAATGACTTTATTGATCCTTACCGCATTCCCTCAAGTTCGTTCAACTTTATAGCATCTCAAACTCGCCCAATTTACCCTTTACATATAGATACAAAGTGATGTATATATAGAAAATAATTCCTAACCCTTACTATTCCAGTGATTCCATTTCGGAACAAGTATTTGGTGGTGTTAATAATGTAGAAACTTTGAAAGAGGAATAATGATTCTCCTAACTTTATTTCTTAAGCTTATCCCTGACCTTTCAGCATTTTATTCGTCGTAGGTTTACTCTATCTGTTGAAAGATCTATCTATCCTCGATTAATCTATAATCAATTTAGGGTACTTGTGTAACTATCAATTTACTACATGGAAACATGTAGGATTAATTATTAGATTACCTTTGATAAATATTGCTTCGGCAATTAACATGATAGTATTGATAAAATACGGAATATTGGGAGTTTATAAAAACAAAGTAAATTATAACTGATAGTAAAATGATATAGATATAATAATTTCGATTAATATGCGAAAATACTAAAGAATTCGAAAAAAAATTGCATTTTATTTTTTTGATTTACCAACTGTCATTAATATAAATTTATGACATTTTATATTATAAATAGTTTTCCTTATTATTTCTATATTTGCGAAGAACTAGCTTTGTGATTTATAAGCAAATGATTTATATAGTATTTAAGATAAGCGCATATAAGGTGCATATATATTTCCTTTTCAAAAATATTATAAGAGCGCGTGCAGTTTTGTGATTTTTTAATATTTACATTTATTAACTATAAAAATGGAGAAAATAGTAAAGTTATAGTGACAAATAAGCACAAGAGCATTTATAATTTAAGTATCTTATGTAAATATTAAAATAAAATAAAAAAACTTACTTGAAGGAACATAGAGGAAATAGTTCTACGAGATCCATTTTAGATTTAATAATAAGTAAATAATTTCTGTTTTTTATTAATCTCTATATTAAAATTTAATTTCAAAAATTCACGATCAATAATTATAGCAGTATTAACTGGTCAGTAATGCTATACTAAATAACTCTTTTTTTAATAAATTTTAATCAAATATCTAAAAAACACTTTAAATATATCATGATATCAAGATTTCAATTAATTAATATGAAAATTTTGATATTTCTGTATCCTGCTTGTTTTCTTAATAAATGAGAAACGTTACTATCAAATTGATACTTTAGTAACGCCAATCCCTTATGAAGACTTTGTAAGCATTTATATATTTAATTATAACCTTAAAAATTAATTATATTATATTTGTGTTTTCTATGAAATGAGGAAGAACTGCTTGTAATTAATAGATTTATGTTATGTTCCTGGACATGTATTCTTTAAACAATAATCTTTCAATATCAATTTTTATTTATTTATATCATGTAAATAGATTTTATTAAGCAGCAATTTACCGATTTTAATTTCTATGTCGTTAAATCTAAATCTAGAATAGTAATAGAGCCCATATGAAAAATTAAGTTTCTTGTGAATCGAGCAATAAGTTAATTTTTCCAAATGTTCTTTCTCTTATTTACTATATTTTTGAAATATTCCTTGTTACTTATCACAAAAAATATTATAATTAATCGAATTGAATAGAATAATAGTTAAATAAATATTAAAACAGATCAATAAGCATTGCTTTAAAAGTTAGTTTATAATGATTCTTAAAATTAAATAATTGAATAAAAAGAGAATAAGTTAAAACAAGAATGGTTGTATATTTAAATACAGAAAATTAATGAAATTTTCGATAGCATCAACTTTTGGATTTTCTTAGGGCCTCATTTTTCTTCGCAATCTTCAACCTCAGCATCATTACTTGTCCTGCTTTAAACCACGAAAAATATTCCTGTTAAGTTCTTGATCTTCTTGGTTTCAATAATATCTGACTTAGAAATGCTGTACTTCAACCTAGTACACCTAACACTTTAACTCTGTCTTGATGGAGATGCTGTTAGGCCTAGAGACTTGGCTAAAATTTAGAGATAGAAATAAAAATATAAAAAAAACTTAATTATTTTCAGTATTTTAATTATTTTCGTTAGTGTTGTTTGTTTGTAATTACCCTGATAGCTTTCTTCTAAGCTCTAAACATCACTTGTTGGCTTCTGGCATACCAAGTTTAGAACTTTATTTTCAAGCCAAATTCTTAAATCTGCTCTTTAAATCAACAAAGTAGATTCACTAACATTAGGGCCTCAATATTTTTTCATCTTTTCAATCTATATTATCCATTTCTTTCCAATAAATAAAAACCGGACAAAGCGAGAAATTTTCTATAGATTTTTATCACTTTGTCCAGCCAATATAAAATGAAATATTATGCCAAATAATTTTTATAACATATATTTATTTCCAATTAAAAATGAATAGCTCATTTTGATAAAAAACAAATCTATCAATTAATAAATTATATTACATGAATCTACTCTGATTGCGTATTAAAAAAGATTTAAATTTGAATAGAATATATTAATATAATTAATTATTAAATACAAATAGCTCACACTGTATGGTTTTTCTTTTTCTCTCTTCCTTGTTTCATCAGTCTATTAATATAACTTTCAAAGTTCATATCTCTGACCGTGGTATATGAAATTTTTTCTGGTACAAGAATATTGATTACCTGGCTCTAGTGTGCAGTGCTTAATTAATTCTTCCTCTGACTGGCTGATTCTATATTTATATCTCTTATATCTCTTCTCATTTCTTTCCTAAAATCTGGCTTGTTTATTTATTCATGAAAGATTAATTCACCCACTAGTAGCCTATAAATTATTATACCGTAGCTGTAAAAAGTCTCTTATAAAATCTATGACTTAAGTTGCTATGATATTGGATGAGTGTATGAATTCATTATTTTATTTTCACAATGCCCTGTTTACTCTAACCCACACATCTTTTCAAAGCCTTTAAGTTTTAGTTTGGACAAATCATTGGAAAGTAAAATATTCTATGGTTTTATCATAATAAATAACTCCATATTCATGCACTTACTAGATAGCATGAAATATTTATTTGCAATAACTTTCTTCTCTTAAGGTCTTAACATTTTTGACTGCAATAATAATTCTAAGTCAGTATCAAGCCTATCATATCGAACTATATATGCGACTTAGAATAACTTTATCTATCAAGTTAAACTACTCTTTCTGATCCTCTCTCCCTTGCACTAACAAAGGCTTGCATATAGGCATCAAATTTGCTTTTATTATTACTGTGCTGTTCAATGTACAATACATGATATAAAACTGAAATCTTATTGTCAATTACTCTTTCAATTATTGAAGTTTTGTGCAAGCGGGAAGAATTATTTTATCATAATCTCCAAAAACTAGCCAATACCCAATTAGTTTATAATTTAGAAGATTCAAATTTATTTAAAGCTACAGGTTTATATATGATTCCATCCTGCTGACCATCATACCATTATTTCTTATATTTTTTCAGTCTTATCTATTTTTAGTTTTCCTTGTATCCTTTTTCTTTGAATTTTAAATTTTGTTTTGAATAGCCTGAGTGATGAAATGATTTCTGTCTAAATAATACTTTTTAAAATCTTGGGCTTAATACTTTATTTTATGATGTGATTTTACATTCTGTACTTTGAAGGAAATGGCTCCTAGTAAATTGGGCAAGGGTATTTATTTTAGTCAGCTATTTGGTTTTTATTATATTTTTGCTTGATAATGATAATTTGTAATATGTTTTCTAAGTTCCAACTAAGCTTGAAATTTTGCCTTGCATTCTGCATATTCACAATTAATTCTCTTAAGACCAAGCAAATCATTCTTAACATTGTGCCTATCTATATATGGAACCTTTTTATCAGATTAATTTTTTCTTGATTTATTCTGAGGTAGCTTCTTAATTGCTATTTTACTTTTTTTAGCTTTGACCAGGCTTTAGGTTATTTTATCTTCTTATTTGTAAATGCGTGGATTAGATTTTGGAAAAATATTGTCAGTTTATTCAATTATTTTGGATTATATTTGCTTTTTAAGAATTTACTCTTTGGAGTACATTTATTTATTTTTGATTAGAAATTTTTATTTAAATGAATACTTCTTTTAATATATATTTTTGTTAAATATTTCTTAGTTTAGTAAAATCTAGTAAATTATAACTCATAGAATTTTAACATTTTCAGAAATTAGATTATTCATAATTAATTTGACTTGATTTATTTTGAAATTAATAACAATAAATTTAATAATTTAACATAATTAAAATAATAGGCATTTGGTTTTAAAACCAATTTAATTTTTTTTTCTTCTGATAGTTAATTTATTATTCTTGCTAGTTGTTATAAAAAGTAAATACTATAAAACTTGATATTTTATTTAGTTAGTTTTGCATTATTATATAAACATATCAAAAACTTTATAAATAATAATTGAAATAAAATTAAACATAGACGTGAATATGATACACGAGTACAAGAATATTAATCCCTCCTTTTATAACGATCAGGCCATCATATTTATATTAAAATGGCTTTATCTCTGTGGGTTCTTAAGATATAAATTGATTCTGATTCGATATCCGTGCTCAGCGAGGTAAAAATAACTAGAATCGATATATCTTAGCTATTTTTATTTTTAATAAAGTCCCCTTTCTGAATTGTTGAATACTCAAACAAATTAATTTCTACTTTTTTAAATAAATATATAAATATAAGAGAATTATTATTTTAACAGATGGAATAATAGATAGCAGTTTATAAATGAGATTCCATGTTATATAAAAACAAAAATGCTTTAATTAGTGAACATGCTTAATTCATTTCATGGGAAAGAATATGTAAAATCTTCATATTTATGGTGAAAGTAAGCTAATAAGAAAATGAAGTACCAAAATTGAAAATGCGGTATCAAAGTTGAAAATACAGAATCAAAATAGTTTGAAAGGACAAAATCAATTTTGATAGCCTTAATACTATTATGGTAGTCTAAAATCAATTTTGTTTATATTAAACATTCACGCTCTAAATTTAGACGCTTGGAAATATTAACGTTTTGACTTTTCGTTCATGAACCTGATTTATCTCATTCTATAAAGAAGCCTAGATTTAAATTCACTGGATGATATTTAGTAATCTTAATTAAGAACTTCGACTATATTCAAGTTCTCCTAATGAAATCCTATAATCCTTTCCCCTTGATTTTAATATTTTATAACCCTATGTTTAACATTCTTCCTAATCTATACCTGCAACAAAACTATAAATGCCTATAACTTTGCGCTTTTTAAAGATATGATAAAACGCATTTCATCGTGCTCAGCGAGGTCTAAATAACTAGAATCCTTATTTTCAAGTGTTTATAGGAAAAATATATAAGTTGCTGCATTTTGGCGGGGAAGGGTTCGGCCTGGAAACATTTTGAAATAGTCAAAACATTGACATATTGACCCCACTATAACTTTTTAAAATGACTATTTAATTAGTTTTCCGGTGTCATATTTAATACCCCAGATTCTCTTATTGAGTTTTATATGTGTTTTGGTTGACTATGTTTATTTTTGTTATTCGGGTTTATTTGTTTTAGGAACCATCATTTTTATTATAGTTTTGAAGATATGAAGGTTTTATATCAACAATTTTCTTATACTCAATTTATTTCATCTCATATTTATAAGTATGATAAAGTATTTTTATTTGAAAAAGATAATTTTGACAGACATTTTTTTCTGTTTTTATTTTTTCTCATAAGTTATCACTTTTTCTCCTTATTTTTATGAAACATAATGATTGCATAATTTCAAAATTATGCTATTTTTGAATAATTCATATTGAAATTTTCATTATAAATAATATTAATATTTAATTCATATATTTTATTTTCTATAAGCTTACTTTCTTAATTAATATATTTTTAATTTAACACAAAATGTTTATAAACGTAAGTTAAATCTAAATAAAAATTATAGATAAATTGTGTTGTTTCAAAGTGATTGATAGCCCCCTAATTTTAATATTTTTATACTAAAAGTATTATAAATGGATATCAATCTTAAATTTGTGTGTTTATAATTTTTATAAATCCTTAGAGACCTAATAAATATGAGTATCTAATTGGAGGTCAAGCTTATAGAGAGAAATGGATATTGTTAGCGAAAACTGTATCTAATTTTAAAGTTACATTTTCTTTTAACCATGTAAAAACCATTAAATTAATGCTAAATTTATTTAAATCTAATAAGTACACGTACTAAATTAACTTAATTTTAATTTGTACCAATTTAATAGTACAAAAACTAAATTAGTACTAGGTTTTAATCTAATGAGGTAAAATTGGAAAGTACCAATTTGGTTCAAAAGTTGATTGGTACCATAAAATAAATTTCATAAACTATATTGGTACCAAAGCATTTAAAAAATAAAGTCACAAGAAAATAAAAGAAATTGTTATGATAAAATTTAGATAGTCTAAGTAAATAAGTAAAGCAAACAAAAATGCCAATTACATTTAGATTTTTTTAATAGATTTATTTCTACATAACTTTAATATAGATGAATAGTTGATAAATATAAAAGAATGAAAAAATTTCATCAATAAATAAATAAATACTGTGAATCTAAATAAAAAAAAGAAATCAATAAAAAAGAGAACCCTAATATCCAACATTACTTTCATCAATAAAAACACATATAAAGCTCATTAAGGAGTTTTGGGGTTTTAAATGTTTTAAATTTTGTTGGTTGAATTCCAAATCAATGCTATTTAAGGAACTATAGAGAATAAGCAGGAAACTATGTAAAATGTTGGAATTAAAGAAATCACTATCTATGAATTCTCAAAATATACCCATTAAATGGTTTAGACAAGGCTTTCTTTAAAAATCATTTTATTCAAAACTCTCAAAATTTTGAAAATCCCAGAGAATCAATCTTTTAGGCTTAAAATATCAGCGTCTATACAATACTTATTATCATATTTTATTATTCATAGTATTTTAACGATATATAAAGTATTATTTGTAAATTATGTTAACTTTGTATAATTTCTTTATCAAGTAGATTTGCATTCTGTCGTCTAATATATCTAAAAAATTACTAGTCTAGTGTTATTCTAGAGTATCACCTTTGAAAGATGAGAGATAATAAATTTCAAATGAGATTTTTAGGTACCTATTTGGACACTATTAATTTCGAAGATATTTCTGTTAAGTCATATTTAGTGTAGACATACTTGATTATGGGAAATGACCCATTGAAGAAAGAATTTGGTAATCCTAAATGTGTTAGCAAAGAATTTTAACTAAACAAATATAATAAATCTAAAATTAAATATGCAATAAAATAAATTATTTACCTGAAAAATAGTCCGTTAATTGTTTAGCAAAATAAATTATTTGAGAGTTTAAATATTATTTAAATGTATTGTATTAAAAAGTTAATTACTCTCAACAACAAACATTAATCATTCTTATTAAGTAAATTTAAAAGTAAAACTGCCCGTACAACATTTAATTATTAAATGATGAAAGCCAAGTGACAGAGGTGATCTAATCACTTGAGGTAAAAGAGACTTAAACAACAGAAATATATCAATTTTTGGAACTTTTATTTTGATTGACAAAGAATTTCAAGTTATTTCATTTAATCTTATTTAGATGTCAGAGAAGATAGGAGAAAAAAGCTATAATCACAAAAATTGACATTGAAAAAGTTTTATTTTAACAACATACTTTGTTAAAATTTATTAAATTATAATTTTTATTTATTTTAAATTAAAACTAATAACATGTAAAAGTCATAGATTTCTTTAATTTATTATACTTTTAGGTTCAATAATTAATCTTAAAATAGTAACTCTATAATGGGGAAAGAGTAAAAAAAATTCTTAAATTCAAGTACTAATATAAACTGTCACTAATTTTCATGTTATTTAAATATAAATTGGCTAGTGTGATAAACACTCACACCCTCAGGTGTATTTTTGATTTTTATTCTGAAAGAACTCGACCTCTTTATCAAAATTTTCTTAAGAACTAGTCGCACACGCTTAATAGTTATTAAGAAGACCCACTTTCAATTTCAAAAAATTATGTATAAAATCATGTAATTTGGCTTTAAAAATTCTTCACAAATATCTATAAAAAAAAACATCACGATTTCAATTAAATGTTCATTTCTGTTTTTTAATAATTATTCATGAAACAAATCAATGTTTCCTCTCATTTTAAATTTGAAGCAATTTTGTGGGGTTATTATTTTAAAAACATACAAATATATGATAGCTTAAACTTGTAATTTATAAATGTTTTGTAAAAAATAACCCCACAAAATTGCTTCAAATTTAATATGAGAGGAAACATTGATTTGTTTCATGAATAATTATTAAAAAATAGAAATGAACATTTAATTGAAATCGTGATGTTTTTTTTAGATATTTGTGAAGAATTTTTAAAGCCAAATTACATGATTTTATATATAATTTTTTGAAATTGAAAGTGGGTCTTCTTAATAACTATTAAGCGTGTGCGACTAGTTCTTAAGAAAATTTTGATAAAGAGGTCTAGTTCTTTCAGAATAAAAATCAAAAATACACCTGAGGGTGTGAGTGTTTATCACACTAGCCAATTTCTATATAAATAACATGAAAATTAGTGACAGTTTATATTAGTACTTGAATTTAAGAATTTTTTTTAAAAGTTTCTCCATTATGAATTTATCATATTAATAATACCCCAAGATTGAAGATCATTGAAGCCTCAAAGAAAATTAAATTCACTATTGCAGGAATACATTCGAATTTGGGAAATTAATTTAAATTAAATTAATTATCAATCAAAATCTTGGCAGTTAAAGTTGGCCAATTCAAACGATTTTGAGCTCATTCGATAGAGAATTCAAAATTAGCTGGACTTTATTTGGCGGTACTATTTTATCTCATCGAGGGAGCGAGATTACTTGACTTTAATGTGAGTGTATAATTTAATGAATTAAGAGGCATTTAATTAAAGTCGAGTTATGTCGCTCCAGTGTTGCGATAAAATAGTACCGCCTATGACAAAGTCCAGCTAATTTTGAATTCTCTATCGAATGAGCCCAAAATCGTTTGAATTGGCCAACTTTAACTGCCAAGATTTTGATTTAATATTTATTTATTTTTAATTAATTTTCCAAATTCAAATGTATTCTTACAATATTAAAATTTAATAAATCATTCATCAATTTAGTTAAATAGATAATGGCTACAACATAGTAATTGCCATCTATGAAACAAGATGGGAAGGAAAGCATAATGAAGATACAACAAACAAAGATTAAGAAAAAATAAACGACAAAAGAGGAAGTCTTGTTTACATTAAAGATCTAATTACTTCAAAAGAATTATATTTTTAAAAATTAATACTTTTAAATCCGGAGAATTTAAGCTATCAATGTGGATAAATTATTTATTATTATTAAAAAGGTTTTCACAAGTATAATATTAACATCCTCACTATATAACTTCTAAATTTAATTATTAAATTAAATTATTTTAATCAATAATTCGTTAATTTTTTAATTTATAATTTATATATGTATTTCTTTTTTAATTTCCCAAAGTTAATCGATCTTTAATTTTTCAAAAATTTTTGAACATTTAATCTTTAATTATATTGTAAATGAAATAATTAAATTATTTAATTTTCATCTCCATTTTTATCAAATTTATGAGCCAACTAAAAATCGAATGATTCGCTTATTTGAATATGAGAAGAAAAACAGGTTAAGCCTTATTAAATATTATATTGGTGGCTATGATCATTGTTAACATGGTGACAAATATCTTTAATATTGAAAAAATTCTGAAATTTTATATCTTTTTTTCGTTATTAAATATAAAAATTGTTTAATTTCCCATATTTTATATTAAATTACCAACTATTTAAGCTTCATAATAATTATAAGCACTTCTAAATTGCTCTATAATGTTTTTTAAATTATTAATTCTCTAGTAGGACCCATTGAAATTTATATATTATAATAAAAATAATTAGATTCAATAAATCAATTCTTTTGAATATTGTTTAAAAGTAGCCATCATTTATGTGCAATTAAAGAATTGCATTAGTTTTTGATTATTATAATTATAGGGAATAATTCAAGATATCTAATGGGAATATCTCAAGTAATATATATATTTTTATATGCAAAGTTAAAAAAAAACTCATAACTTAAAAACCATTCTTTTTAAATCTTGCATGATCATTAACAATAGAGTTTTGTGTTGAATTATAAACATCTAACATTGAATATTAGTTTCCTTTTGAGAGTAAATTATATTATAATCATAATAATCATAAAAATTAGATCACATTGAGGTCTCTGGGGACCCCCGATCTGTTGTTTTTTAATGCAAATAAGGGTCTAGCCCTGTAGTTAAGTTGGAGTTTCTCTCCTGTATACTGAGTCTCATCTTCTTCTGTTGTTTCTTCTTTTTCCTCCTTTGTGCTTTCCTTTTCCTTCTGAGTTTCTCTTGTTGTTGCCTCTCTTTTTGCCTCTTTTAGGTCCAGAGTGTAGGATCTGGACTGTGTCTCCCATATCTTTGAATTTGAAAAAGGTATCAAAGTGCTTGATATTGATTGAGAATTTGAGTTGTTTGGTGGCGATGAGTTCTTTTCACCTAGTGGTGATTAGTTGGACGAAGTCGCTCTTCATGAAGTATGTGTGCTTTTGAAGGCATTTGACATAGATTTCTACTTTGTCGAGATGGTCATGGTAGTCTGCTGAGATTGATAAACAGCTGCGTTCTTCTTTATGAGCACTGTTACTAGTAGTTGGAAAAACTTTAGAAGTATGAGGTCTGTTTCCTCCATTGAGTTCGTTTTTTCCTTAATGTCCACCTTTAGTTGATCGTCACTCTTGTCCAACCAGTCAAGTAAAGCCCCTTTGGTTAAGTCTCCAAACATCGAGTTGGCTATTTGGGCGAACCTTTTAGTTTAGTTTGTTTGTAGATGTCTGTGTTGATTGAATTTAGCCAGATTGAAATGCATGATTCTCTTGTGTCAAATCTATTGATTAGTTGGGCTTTAGTTATGGTCTGCATATCTAAAATTGTATTAACTTATTAATTATATGTTTAGTTTTAATAGTTACTATTTAATAGTAATTATTAAGGCAGATCCTTTAATTCTTAATTTGCTATTTAGTACCCCCTGTTACCGATGACGTATTTGACGCCTGCGTCTTCGCAAATTTTTCGGTAGTGATTCCCGATTCCTTCTGATAGTTCCGATTAACTATCTATATAGTAGGTGTGTTGGCTGGAGTCGTCTTTTATAGACTGATCTTTGTCGTAGGCGTCGTACTCTTGTACTTCCTCGACTGAACTCCAATCTTCTTGGTCTTCAGAGTATAATACTTTTTTTGTTATAAGTCTACTGTTTCTGTCGCTTTCATTGAGGTTGTTTTCGTACTCTCTGAATTGTTTTTCAAATTGTTCGAGCACTTTTTGGTGTTAAGCATCTCTGATTAGATAGCGGTCTGAAGCCGGGGGAGGGGGTGGTATTTGTTCTTCTTATTGAGGAGGGGGGGGCTGGGATTGTTGATTTTGTATGTAATTTTAGGTCTGCGGTTTGATGAATTTGTTGTTGATCGATACTAGTCTTAACATTTGGAAAAGTTGTTAAGTCCAAAGTTAGACTTAGTCGTCTTTATTTTCCGTGACGTATTAGAGTTTAGTTAGGTGTATTTGGAACTGGTTTAAGATGTTATAGCCTTTCCTGACTAATTTCCTAGAGATGAAGGTTAGTATCTCTAGCATGTGTAGCCGCCATTATTATTTGTTGATTTTTATGATATCTATTGTGTATTGTGCTAGGTGATGAAGTTGGTTGTTTTCAATGTCATTTTGTATGATATCTCTTTATAGTTTGCTCAGTATACCCATTCTGTGTTTCTTATTTAATAATGGTAAATTATATAGTTATATTGAAAATATTGTGAGCTTTTGACTCTACCCTTACTTTAATTTTCTCTAAGATACCCATTTAAATCTTCTATTTTCTTTGAAGTGAATGTATAAACATTATATTTATGTTTAAAATTAAAATATAATACTTAATTGATATTAACATTATTAGTAAATTATTTGGCAATAAGATTTGT
Source organism: Oxytricha trifallax (assembly GCA_000711775.1). Classification (NCBI taxonomy): domain Eukaryota; phylum Ciliophora; class Spirotrichea; order Sporadotrichida; family Oxytrichidae; genus Oxytricha; species Oxytricha trifallax. Next base: position 19,099 of record ARYC01003179.1, on the reverse strand, counting down.
TATTGCACATTTCCATAATATTTAATCGTAAAAAAACAATATTTAAAGTTTATATTTTTAAAATAATCAAATTAACCACATTTAATGCTCTATTTTGAAATATACCACTGCATCCTAATTATTTAATTTTCTTACACAATCAACAAATTAGTAACAGTTAAATATTTCCTTGATTTTTATTAGGAAATATTTTCAAACATGAATGGTTTATATTTTTATATAAGACTTATTAAATATCAAAAACAATAGATGCTATACTTTTAAAGACCGAGAATATGCAAATTATATTAACTGCTAATGAACAAATCCCTTTGTTGACTCTATCTTTAGGTGTTTTTCTCGTGAATAACTTTAAATCTTTTGTTTCTTTCTTTCTTCTATTTTTGCAATCTTCAACTTTTCACTTCTTTGCTATACTTGTATTTCTATTGGAGGATTGGATAGATAAGCAGGTCCTTTCATCATTTTGGAAATTCGTGCACTAACTAATTTTTTGATGTAATTTTTTTATAATTTTTAAGAGATATTTAGCATATTTAAGGTTTAATCATTAGATAAAATTTATTTTTTAATAGAAACAATATTATATTGCTCATATGGATCATTAATTATCTAAATCTAAGAATAAAGAAGCATTTGTAAGCACTTGCTTATTTTTAGTATGCAATGATTTTTTTCACTATAATCCTTCCTGTTAATTCTCTTCTTTTTCTTCATTTCTAGTCAACTTTCTCTTGTTAGGCTAATGCATTGTCTACATTTTTAGCGGTTCATGCTTTGATTTACTATTTGCAGTACTTTTCCGACCATCTTGAAAGTTGAATGTTTGCAACAATATGGATCTAATAAACCCTATGTGAACTATCTAGGTTTAAACATAATTTCTCATTATTCAATTCAATGTGTACTGACTAAATGTCTACTATTGGTTCTATGAGATTGTGTAGCGCATATTCCTCTGTAGAATATTGAATTAATAAAATTAATTAATTATTAAACTACTAGCTAATTGTATTTTCTTGAATTTTGAATTATTAATTCCTAGTTAGATATATTTAAAATGTTTATCTCATAAGCCTTTTTAGGTACTTCCCTCATCACTCAAAGTTATGTTTATTTTATCTAATTAGTTGAAATGAGATGAATTTTGAAATGTAGTAGCGTCTTTGATCTCTACTAATTTGATCACGAACTTTTTCATGCAAGTTTATCTATTTATATTTTGTTTGTTGAGCGTGCTTTTTAGATATTTGTGAAAAGTCCCTGATGGATAAGATAAAATGAAATAGAACATAATAACAGAAGAATAGACGAAATTTATTTGGTTTAAGAATATATTTTTGAAGGTCGATTACTTATAAGGTTATCTGCATCTTAACTATTATTGTTTAAGTTTATAATATTTTATTTTTTAATAAATCATAGTTCTGATTTCGTTTAATGAAAGAATCTGATATCAAACTAAAATTAAAAGCTTTTGAAAAATAACAACGAATAAAAATAAATTACATTAATATTATTAGACACTTATTAAAGATTTCGATAGTAGGAACTTTATAAGGCTTAAGCTACAAATAAAAAAGTTATAATATAGAGACCATAGATTATTATAGCTCATCTTTCAAAGATGACATCACTGGACATCACCACATCATAATTTCAAGAGATAAAGGAGCTTAAAAGAAAAGTAAAGTGATTGACATGGACTTTTGAAAATTCCATTTCCTTCTAAAACTTTTAATTATCGTTTTATGGTTCTCAAAAGCATCTACTATTTGATTAGCATCATCTATATACACAGGATGCATATTATTCTTATTTGAATCACACAAAGATTCAAGAGACTTTAAAGCATTTATTTAAAACATCTAAATTTTGATAATGTTTATGCTATAATAATGGGATTAGTTTTAATTTTTGTAAATGGTTTCAATAAATTTATGAAATATTCATTATTTTAAATACATTTTTTTATCTTTATGTATCCTATTAAATCAATAAATTTTATATCAGACTTTTAACAAATGGTATATTCGCATTGAAAATAAGTATTTTCTAAAATTTCATTTAAATTTGGCTTTTTTAAATGCTTTAAAATTATCTATTAATTTAATTTATTTATTCTCAAAATTTTTTTAGATTAATAAATAATTATAAATAATTAATATCTTTATAATTTTCTAAAAAAAAATAATTTTTTAAAGCAATTTATTAAAAAATATTACATAATTTCAAATTTTTATCAATTTCTATTTATAATTAAGATATTAAAGATCAACCTCAATTAATTTTATGCAAAATTTATTATTATAAAAAAGTAAGCAAAAAAAATAACATTATTTGCTTTATATATAAACAAAAGAAATACAAAAAAAGCTTCTTATAATTTTTTTAAGCAACAACAAAGATGATAAAACTCACAAAATCTTTAAATTAAATAAGAGTTTTTAGTTTTCATGAAAAAACGATTAACTAAACTTTGTCAAAACACATTAAAAATGTTCGGAGTTTTTGTTATATTTACTATATTAACGAGTCTTTTTTTTATATTTTCATTTTTTTATTTAAATTCTTTTATTCTTAATATCATCTTTTCTTCTATATTTAAAATTAAATATATTTCTACTTTATAATAATTCTAACCTTTAATAATTCTACGTTTTTTCTGAATTTCCTACGTTGAAATTTATAAGTTTAATTTTAACTTTTAGAAATGAAATTTCGAATATAATTATTTTATTTTATTTTATTTTCATTTTTAATTTTCTAGTTAATAAAATTTCTAACTAAAATCATTAATTAATAAGTTGATAAACTAATATCTTTTTTTTTATAAAATATCAAATTTCCTATAAAATCTTTTAATATCTATTTTACTTTGAACTTGTAAAGTTTCATAACAAAACCAATATCCTTGTTTTAATATTTTTGAAAGTTTTCTTCTAAGTATTCTTGACTTATCTAGAAATTTATAGTTTTTTATATGTATTTAGAGATATGAATGATCAATCTTTTAATGTAAATTCATTGATAACCTTACACATTTATTTTTAATATTAAACAATTATTGAATTTACAATTTCTCACTCATTTTTAATACATATTTTAGCAACCTATAATTTAAAAGGTTCTTGCTTAATTTGGGGAAATATTTTTACCAAATAAGGGATTGCTAATTGCTAGCCACATTAAAATCTTTTTATTTCTTATAAACGCTAGTTCTAGCAAGAAAGAAATTTCTAATTTATATATATATTGTTGGGCAAGTATAATATATTTCAAGATCATAGCTTTGGTTAAATAACTTTAGGTAGTTCAAACTGGATAAAAAAGCAAATTATTACTTGATAAATTAGGCAAAATTAATAATTCTTTAATCTTAACAAGTTACTTAAAAGTTTTTATTACTATTTATAGATTGATACATTTATAGCAGTTGCAGCTCAACACAATTTTGCTGCAGTTGCTGTTATATCATTTGATTTTAATGTGAGCTTACCATTAAAATATGATATTTTAACACCTCATACATTAAATATTTTAATTTGTTACTTTCGAGAATCATTTATTTTCATGAGTTTCTATCGAGATTTCTTATAAATTAATAATTAGTAAAAATATTCAAAAGTAAATAATCTCAATATCTCATTCACTTTAATTATATAAACCTATTTCTGTTTTATTTTAAAAAATCTTAAGGATTTATGAATAAATTCTAATAAATTTTCTTAGTGCCTTAAAATGATTCCTATTTTAAAATGTTATAAAAATGAGATGAAACCTAAAAAAAGAAAATGTCTCTTTAACTTTTCCGAATTTTCGTAATTGATAAGGAATTTTATTGAGAAATGAAAAAAAGATGATAAATTATTTTTATTTTAAAATACTTGAGATTCACAAATCAAAATTATTGACTCTCTTATATTATGAATTTAGATGTTGTAGATTATTCTTTCAATTATTAAAATATATTTGAAATTAAATTTAAAAATAAAAAATGGAGAATTTTATTTGTAAAAGTCCTCTAGCTACATTAAGCATCAATTAAAAAAATATTTGGATGTAATTATGATAATCATTTAAAATAGAAATAATATATTTATTTAAATTTATAATCTAAAAATTATAGTTAAAAAGGATTTTTTCTAATTAATCAAGACATATAGGAAAATGTGTATCGTATTGCAATGCAAATATTTCAATGATAGGAAATCTAGTAATTATAAATGTTTTTCAAATTATGAATCTTCATAGTTACAAATTTAGTAATCAAATGTTTTCCTCATTAAGTAAGATAATTATGTCGAATCATTTTTTGTTATAGTTATGTTTATAACTTATGCCCATTTAGACTTATTTAAATTTATGTTATATATATATATATATATATATGAATAAAGCTGAAGAAGAAGAGATATAGAGTCTGGCAAACTGCATCAAATAAACAAAGTTTAAAATAAAAAAAAACAAGTTTAATTTAATCAAGCATTTGTTGGTTTCATTTGTATTATTCTCTTATATTCCATACTTACCAAGTTATAAAACTTAATGTACTTTATGAGATGATTAATTATATAGATTTCGAAAAGAATATCGTCATAAATGACCTTAATACAGCAATTAAGTTTAAAACATTGATCAGTATCTCTTTTTTGAATATTTAAATACTTAGGAATATTAAATAGTTATTTATTTATATTATATTATTCCAATATTAGATTTTAGTATTAATTTTTAATTAGAAATTGATTTATTTAATGGCAAAAATTACTAACGTTATGTGGAATTATTCAAAATAAAGACAACACTTTTTGCAGAAAAACATTAGTATTATGATTGAAATAACTTTGAATATTTGCATAATTAAATACAACAACTACCAATACAGCGTCAACTACAACAACAACTTTCAAGTCAAACCCCAATATATAAAACTAAACTATATCAGAAAAATCCTAACTGCCAATAAATTTGAGTGCTTGTACTTTGAACTAGAAATTGAAATTCTTAGGGGATTCTGTGTAAGCAATATTATTAGAGCTATATATACATTTAAGTGAGTTCAATAGTGTTAAGTGAAACATGTCTCTCAATCTAATAAGCACAATAGTTAGATTATAAGCAAAGCGAAATCATCCTGCAAACTGATAAAATTTAAATGACTATGCATGGGTACTGACTCTTAAAACATAACAGTTTCAAATGTCCTCAGAAAATAAAAGCAATTAATTTTATTGAATATTGTTTGATAATGCCTATGAATAAAACAATATCATTCTTGTAATGATTTGAACATATCATTTTACTTTCTTAATATTTTTATATTTGTAGATAAATTGAGGTAGTTACTGCTAATTAAACAATTAAGCTAAATTTTAGTTCTAATTAATGCAGTTACTTAAATTTTAGCCTATTGTTCGCAAGATTAAAGCAATAATCGAATGAGTTTTTGAAAACTGAAAAGAGGGGACGTAGAAATACTAAAAATGATGATATGCCTTCATTGATGAAAACGACCATGACTGTTATTAAGTCCAAAGCCTATAATAATAAATTAAATAGGTTAATAACAAAGAATGGAAATAATTTATTGCTTAAATGTACAAATCAAACCAATAAAATTGTTAATGAATCATAAGCCACTTTGAAACAACTAAAGATATAATAATGATTGCATTTCAGCTGGGTTCAAACACAGTAATTTTAACTCCTGAAACTTCTACTGCAGCAACTATTACAATAGTAATATCAAGCATAAACCAAGGTTAATTCAACAATTCAAGTCACTAAATACTCAGCTGCTGCTGTTTAAATACATTTATTACAGTAAATTACATAATGCTTTGTAAAAAATATCAATAATTATAAAAGAAAATAAAAAAAAGAATGATTGTAAAATAAATAAAATGGCAAACTGTTATAATTTAGAATATATATAGACTAAAAAAATACAGGGGTACATTTTAATGAGTTTTTTATGTATAATTTACTTATTTGCTATTTTTAATTATCATAATTAGTCAAATATTACATTAGCTTGGGTACTATAATTACAATATTTTCTTTGGTTCTCAATCATAGACTTCAGATTCTCTTTTACTATCATTCATATTTATAAGAGCGGTGTGCTTTTTTTGGTGATTAATAGTAGGTTTTAGAGAAGAAACTCAGTCAAATTATTAGAATTTAATTTTTTATACTTTTGAAGCGACATTTCAAGCTTTTCATCAATTTCTATTGTTAGGGATGTTTTATTTTTTAATTATATAATGTTAGGATGCTCCGTTTTAATAACTAATTGCAGCTTTGTTTACACCAGTATAAAATATTCTTTAGCCTTCACTGATAAGTAACTTCCAGACACAGAAAACATCTTCTGCAACATTGCCAATTCTTTTTATAGTATTCCTAAAGTTTCCCATTTTTTAAAAAATTGATTCTAAATTTCTTATAATCGATACATATTTTTACTTATATTCGAAAACGAAGACTATCAAGATTTAATATTACCAATAGATCACATCACCACTTGAATAAACAGAGAAAAATAAAGGGAGGTTAAGAGCTAAAGGCTGGAGAGATTCTAAATAGTGAAGCAATTAAGTCATATAATTTTATAGTACAAAATTATCGCGTTGCTTCAAACAACTTTGCACATTTATTGAACTTAATATAGGTATTTTGAGGATTTTATTAGTGAAAGGCTCAAATTTCCTTGATGTTAATTGCATATTCCTCAAATACTATTTTGATTTCAGCTTGGTAGAATTGAAATAGTTTTGCCGATTTATTGTTCACATGAGTAGACTTCCTTTAGCAGAAAACTTATAATAAATTAATTTCAGAAGTATTCCTGAGCCGCTTTATTGTAGTTTTAAGAAAAGCTATTAAGTTCTCCATTCGAGGCCCTAAAATTACTCTAATACTTTAGACGCCGCATGAATACATTTCCTTAATTGCATCAAGATTTGTATTTTGCTTTAGTTGAAGTTGTCTTATGATTTGAGAAGTAATTATGGAGCTATGCTATCACTATTTTATCACTCTTGTGATAAATATCCTTCACAATCGTTTTTTAGTAATTATAATGCTTTTGTCATGTACTATAAATTCCTAAGGCAACAGGAAGTTTTGTAATAAGTTACTCAGTAATTTTTCTGAGTAACTCAATGAAGAATAGACATAGTTAAAATTGCAAAACACATTTGCATACTTGTTGGAGATAGCCAAAGTTTTCCTATTATCATTGAGAGATCTGAGATGATTGATCATATAATGTAGTAAGTATCAGAATAATTGTTACTGCCAACTCAATTTCCCATTCTTTACTCATTTTTGTTGTATTTAAGCTTCTTAGCATTGAAATAGCGTTTACTAGAACAATGGTTTATACTTAAAATACTGAATGCGTAAAATTATCATAAAAAAGCCAAAAATTATAGTACTCTCATTGATAATTGTAATATTACTTTTATTATGTATATTTTATTGAGGTTATTATTTGAGTATTTAAGAATTTGCTCCTTATTAATTTATTATAATATATTTGAACGTTTTATGTAAGGAGATTTAATTTGTTCTTTTGTATAATAAAACAAAACCTAAGAATTTAATAGTACATGGGTAATTACTTATATCTTCAATTTAATTTTACCAATTCTCTTTTACGATAAAAATTATTCTTTTATATATATAGTATATTTATATTTCATTTTCAAGTTTAAACACAAAATTATAAGATATACAATATATCAAGAACAGAACAGTAGATAGTTATTTCAAATACTTATTTATTGTCGGAGCCCAATTTCAAAGAAAAACCCTGTGTATTGATTAGAAGTGACTTGAATAAAAAGTTAACTCCAAGTATTTATGACTACATGAACTTCAAAACTTCAAAAACTTTTGAGTAAGGAAGTTATAATTATAATAATTAAATATATTTTATATTAAAAATAAGTATTAATAATTAGATCGATCCTTGTTCTCAAATAACTTTTCCTTATCATATAAATGTTTAGTATTTACCTTTAATAAGTATTAAAATCTAAAGCTTTGGCCTTAAAACGAGTAAATAGGCCCGATATATCATAATCCTGCATAATATCCATTCATAACTAGCAAACAATAATCAAGATAATAATATTAAATTATATAATTTATAATAATCTGTGGATATATGAGCTAGATTAATTAGTTCATTAAAAATATGTAGCTATTTGATTACACTTAAACAATTTTATTTATTATAGTGATTTACATTTTAAAGGACTTAATCAATTACTCCACAACTATAAACTAGTTCTTCATCAAATTGCCTTTGGCCTGGGATTATCTAGGTGAAGCCCTTGTCGTTGGTTGTAACTCCGCACTTGATTGAGATAATCTCTGATAGATGAATCTAGTAGACAGCGAAATTATACATTGGGACATTCACTGTCTAAACTAGATCTAGCTTGTATGCTTAGTTGTGTATTAAATGGATTGTGGTCAGATAATCACCTAACCACTAAAGTGCCTTTTCACTTCTTTAATTAAATGCATTATATTTGTAATAGTGTTTGTGATTAATCGTTGGATTTTATCAATAAAAGTGAAGCATTTAAAATATCATTCTTTATGATTAATTTATTCAGATGTAAATAAATTTAAAATCTTTTATTGGAAGATTGAATGCAATAGTGATGTAAGTAAATAGACAGTTCAATAAATAATTACTCATATCACTAAAAACTCAATTTTAAATTACTATTTACTATATGTATAGGGAAATTAAATTTAGTATTTTTAATAGTGTTAAATTATTTTTCATAATATTATTATATATTATTAATTATTTATTAAAAGGAATGAATAAAGTAATATATGTATATAAAAATAAATTAAGTAGAGTCTAGAATGAGGATAAACGATTAAAGATTCAAAATTAAATGTCCTTTTTTGTATATTTATTTACTTAAATCATATATTAACATTTCAAATTATTAAAGCGACAAATGCATTTATATCATTTTAAAACAAGAAGAAACACTAAATTTTTTAACACAAATGATATGTGTTATTAGTTAGTTAAAACGAGATAAATTAAATTGATATTAACAAACAATGTTATAAAAACATTAAAAGCATCTTTAACATTTAGGTCTCAATAATATACAAGATAATAATTACTATTAAGGGATTTTTTCTTTTATCTCAATAACGAATATTCTTGCTAATAGAAATTATGTAATATAAATTTGATCAACTTTGTAAACCAAACAGGATCTTAGTGTAATTCTTAAAATAAATCTCCGTCGTATATTTCTTCAATAAAAAATGATTACTTTAGAGATAACTTTTATAAAATACAATTTCTTTAAAAGAATTATTGCGAATCAGGTCCACAGGTTTTCATTATTTAGTATCTTTTAATTGCTATTTTAATTAAATCAGTATATTATAGTTAAAGTAAATTATTTTAAAGAAGATTATCAGTAGTAAGATTAGTTCAGGTTGTGGTAATTTGTATCTGAATTTTATTACTATATGAATAAGAATACTATTTAATTCAAAGAAAAATGATATGATGTGTTTTACTATTTGTAGCAACATAATCCAAATTAATAACTGACTAATTTAGTTTTTTACCATGAAAATAGCAGCTTTTCTATAAGCTCAATAAGCTATAAATACTTGGAGGGTTTGATTAGTTAACCTCATGCTTAAGTTAACTAATGAAACTGGGTAATAGGTGTTAAGTTTATTTGAACGTTACACACTAAGTAACTTGCATATTTTCTATGTTTAATTAGTTTCTTACAGAAAATTATTCAATATATAATTTTGAGTTGATTTGATTAAAAGATCCTATACGAATGGTCTTAAAAAACATTACAGCCTTCAAAACATCTTTACTTAAAATTAAACTATAAGAAATTAGCTTAAGGAGGGATAACATAAAGGGGACAGATCTTAATTTTCTTCGCCTAAGCTAAGGCACTTTCCAAAGTCTATACTGACTGGAACAATAGCTTGAAAATTTACCGGTAATATATAAAATATTCTCTCATTCTTCTCTGTTGGAGTTATTTGCTACTTCTTTGATGTTTATTTTTTGTAAAATTTACTTTTTCTTTCAAATACTGTTGATAAGTTTATTAAAACCTAAATTCATTTTCTCTTCCTACTTTTTACGAGGTGCATTTTTTGTAAAGAGTATTTCTGTAATATCTGGTGTTCCAATCAATAACTAATTGTCACTTGATCAAGTCTATGTGGGAAGTTAATACTAAAGAGGAGAATAGTCTTACTCTCTAACGAAAAAAAACAGTTATTGTAAGAATACATTTGATTTGGGAAAAATAATTATAATTATTAAATTAAATCATTAAATTCGTGGCAGTTAACTTTCTCAAAACCCTGAAAATATGGTACTTGTTCGATAGAGAATCCAAAATAAGCTGGACTTTACTGTAGGCGGTACCCCTCTATCGCTTCGTAGAAGCGAGTTAACTGGACTTTAATTTTAGCATTAAAATCAACTAAAAAATTACCCAAAATCAAAATTGATTTATATCGCTCTAGGGATGCGATAGAGGGGTACCGCCTACAGTAAAGTCCAGCTTATTTTGAATTCTCTATCGAACAAGTACCATATTGTCAGGTTTGAGAAAGTTAACTGCCACGAATTTAATGATTTAATTTAATAATTATAATTATTTTTCCCAAATCAAATGTATTCTTACAATAATATGATGAAGAGGATGAACCTATCTAGAATAAAAAGATATCAATAATACTCTTAAGGGTTTTATTAGAATTCTATACTTAATATTGTAATAAAAGATAAGTGAATGGATATATGCTTAATGCCTATTTTGCTTTCAAGAGAACACCCAGAATTTACTATGAAAAAAGTTAGAATGTGAAATTTCAAGAGTAGATAAAGTACCTCATTTGAATTGCTCACTATAGCCTAAATACTTAATATACAAAAACTTTAATATTTTAATCTATAGGCAGTCAGAAAACGAGGATATCTAATGATTTTGAAAATACTAAATAAACATTTCTTACTTGGTTCTGTATTGTGTTTGTCATCATTATAAAGATACATCTAATATAATAACAATTTAAGTTAATTATTACTCAATTAATCCTATAAAATATATTTACATGATTGAAACTATTATTAATCACTTTATATATTGAATAGTAATTCTGTTTATGCTCCTGTCAATTTATTAATATTTAAATATTAAATAAATATGAAATAAAATAGTGAAACATAAATCTTCTGAAACTATTCCATAACTTATCACATCTTATCTAACTTATTATTATCTTCAAATTGTCTTGTCATTTTAATAGTAAATTCTATTTAAATTTATTAAATTTTAATATCGAAATGCACTTTTTTTCCTAACATCCATGAATAAGCTAGATTACTACAAAATTATATTAAACTTTGTAAAACGATATCGAACCCAACGCCTTGACTTTACTATTAAAATAATGAACCATTTTAATTTAAATTATTAAAGTTAAAGAATTGATAATAAAGAGAAGAGAGTTAAAATTGACGAAGTTAAAGAAGAAAAAGATATTCTAAAATGTAATTAATTAAAGGTATAATTTATTTTTTATATTAAATACACAAATTAAAACTAATATTATTAACTTTAATGTTTTTGCATAAATGAGTAGATTTATAAATATAAATAAATTATTAAATCTTATACACTAGAATCTGTATTGGATAAACTTGTATTTAATGGTAAAAAATAAACTTAGGGTTTGTTCGAGCTTATATAATAAACTACTTAACATTTATTTAAAACATTGATTATTATGTATAATTCAATCATAATTAAGTAGATTGATATTAACTTCAAATTAATCAAAGGGAAAACAACTGCTTTTTACAAATATATTAATTATTATGATTAATTGAGGAAAATAAATTCTTAAAAACTAAACTGACCAACTTGATAAGTTTATTTTTCTTAGAAATTTTGAATGATTTAGATGCAGTTATAAGTTTCATAGAAAAGACAATCTAATCATCTATGATAATGGTTTTGATTAGCAATTGCAAATAAAACTTATGAAAAATTTGTTTAATATTTTGGAAGAAATATGGAAATAAACAGGAAACGACTTTTATCTCTAATAATAAAGAATACTATATTAAAGGAGCAAAAATTGAGGAAAAATTAAAAATTTGATTCACATCTGATTAAGAAAGTAAATTTAATTAGTTAGATTATATTATGATTGTAGGAATACATTTGATTTGGGAAAAATAAACTAAAATAAATATGTATTCATCGTAATTATTGGCATTTAACTTTTTGGAAACCTATACAATATGGTACTTGTTTGAAAGAAAATTTAAAATTAGCTGGACTTTACAATTGGCGGTACCCCTCTGTCGCATTCCCAGAGAGAGATAACTCAACTTTAATTTTTGCATTAAAATCAACTAAAAAAATCACCAAAAATTAAAGTTGAGTTATCTCTCTGGGAATGCGACAGAGGGGTACCGCCAATAGTAAAGTCCAGCTAATTTTAAATTCTCTTTTAAATAAGTACCATATTGTCTAGGTTTCCAGAAAGTTAACTGCCAATAATTACGGTGAATACATATTTATTTTAATTTATTTTTCCCAAACCAAATGTATTCCTACAATAATTAAGAATATTTTATTTATATGCAGTTAAGACAATATATAAAAGGAAAATTTAATTTAGAAAATATGACTTTTAATTTATTCTGTGAAAAAGCCTCATATTAAATGATTAATTTAATTACAAACATAGTTTCATTCTAAATAAATTGAAAATCTAAATATATTATAATAATTGGTCAAAGTTATTAAATTTAATCACTTTTTAATCATCCAAAAAATATTAATTAATTTTGCTGTCATAAATATATTAAAAATATTATGTTTCAATTGCTATAAGATAGTATAAGTTATTTGTGGTCAACCCTTTAAAATAGAAAATTAAATTATATTTAGATAAATTTATTATTTAATTTATTACTTAGAATATATAAAATAATATGTCATCTATAAATTGACTATTATATATCTTATTTAATGAAAAGTTTTCTTTTTTATTGCTTTTTATTCTTTACTGTGAGATCAGTAATAACTACTCTATGCTGATCTTAGTTATAAATTAATTTATTTGATCATTGACTTAACTCATAAGTCATTTTGTCATTAAATTGGTGACCTTATTTCACTGATGGTTTCAGATTCATCTGCTATTATTTAATTAACCAGAATCTCAGCAGCTACATAGTCATTGTAACTAGTGGATGTTTATAATTATCATGCATAATCTTAATTCCATTAATAATAGCATCTTAAATTTGCTGCAAAAAATGACTTTCATACCTTCAGTTTCAACTTTATGAAAGTGAATACCATCATAACTATATCATTTCAGTAAATTTACTTAATCTTTGAAGCCTTATCCAGACTAGTTTGGTTTCAAAATGCAACTTGCCATGAAAAGCAACTTGCCATAGAAAAACCTTGCTTTATTTTTGTGCTTTATTATTATAAATTAAGAGAGACTGATTGTTTACAATTTTATGCATTTCTTATTTTTTATTAAAAAGTAGAACTATTGAGACATTTACTATTTAAATTCACCAATATTTTATCCAAATTTAAATGTGTGAGTAAATAACTTAATCGGATGCTTAAAATATTATAATCTAACTAAGTGTTTCTAATTTATAGTCCTATCATAAACTATTAATATAATTATGGTTATTATTTGAATAATTAATTAAAATAATAAATTAGAAATTAATTAAAGAGACAGAAAGCAGGATGTAAAGAGAAGGCTAGGACAATTACAAACCTCAGAGAAGGAAACTATCAATCTTACATGGAAGACAGTGAGAAATAATATATATTAACATAAAAAAATTCAGGATTAATTCAAACTTCAATTCAATAAATCAGAATCATAACCCAAAGGTCCAAGTTGATCGTAATAATTATAAAACTTGGATAATTTCAAAGCTGTTGCAAGCAAAGCCCGCCTACTTCAATTTTATCAGCTAGTTAGAGAAGTAGAAGAATGGTTTAGAAGGAATTATTAAAAAATATTTTTAATAAGTGAATTGCAGAAATACATATTATTCATTAATAATAAAATGATATATACCCAAACATGTAGAATGCAAAATTCTAAAATACTGATTGTACTTAAAATCAAATAATAATTGCTTAATATAGTCATGTATATAAGCTCTTATTTTATTATATCATTTAAGTTTTTTATGGCTTATTAGTTAATAGTTTTATTTATACCATAGTTAAAATTAAGTTTAGTTAAATAAAAGATGAGGAGTTATGAATGGAGTAAAATTTCTTAAAAATGGAAGTAGATTTACAGACATTTCTGTTCTACTTATATATCTGATCTTGATTCATGAATAATTGATAATTAATATAGTTAAGATATTAATATTACTGATTCATCATCTTAATTTAATGATTATCAGAATTATTAAAAATTTACTTGCATTTATAGACTAATATTTTAATTTTTTCATTATTATATAAATTTATTGAACTATTTTAACTTAACGAAAACAATAATTTAAAGTTTATCAATAAAAAACATAATTGACTAAATTGGGGCAAAATAAGATAAATTTTGTTACTTTTGCCCCACTTTTAATAATCTAACTTATAATTATTTGAAGCTGTACGGAATTATTTCTGGGGCTTAAGCCAAATAATCTAACTTAACTAATGATTAAGTATAAAAAATTAATTACAAAACTGATATAACGAAGATGAATAGTATGACTCATTAATATATTTTTAGAATTTAAATATTCAAAATATTTTTGATAAATGTAAGATTTGCCGAGAATCAAAGAAGTAAATGGTGGTCTTAGACTATTAAAAGCGAAAGAAAGTTATCGGCACAATTGATTGAACTTAACATTTGTTTTCATAATGTTTGAAGAATGAGTTCCAGTTTAAATAAGATTAGTTGATGAGAAAATTAGAAGGAAGGAAACCAGACTTAATTAGTATTGCAGAAACAAAGCTTAAAAATTATCGGAGCAAACAACAATAACATAATATAGATTCAACTGACAAGGAATAGTGAGGTACCCGTGCTTGATAGTGTAATTACTAAATGCGAAGAGTAAAAGAATTGAAGTAATTCTTAGCATGAAACATACTTAAAGTGGAGGGATTTCCACTGCACATAATTACAGTATACATACAATCATACTCAAACTATGATATCCAAGACGTTTAAAAACAGATTGATATTCATGATTTGATCGATTAAGTAGAAATGCAAAAGTCATAAGATCATAATATTGTAGAAATACATTTTAATATGGAAGATTATTTATAATTAAATAAAATATAAATCAAAATCGTTTCAGCCAAAGTTGGCCAATTTTAAGTGATCATGGGCTCATTCGATAAAGAATTCAAAATTACTGTACTTTATTATTGGTGGTACCATTTTATCAAATTTATGGGTCAAGATAATTTGACTTTAAATAAATACCTCTAAGTTTAATTAGTTTTTCCTTGATATTAAAGTTAAGTTATCTCGATCCAGGGATATAATAAAATAGTACCGCCAATAATTAAGTCCAGTTATTTTGAATTCTTTATCGAATGAACCCATGATCGTCTAAACTGGCCAACTTTGACTGAAACGATTTTGATTTATATTTTATTTAATTATAATTATTTTCCAAATTCAAATGTATTTCTACATTAATGGGTGACTTCAACTACCAACTGAAGGATTTGAGTAGGAGACTTAACAAGGAAAGTCTTATTTAATAAATTAGCTAAAATAGTATAATAATTGTGAATAAATTGATTAATCAAGATTACAGATGTTTAATTTTAAATATTATATTGAAAATATATTTGTAGGGACTCTACTAGAGATATTAACCTGGTTTTCATAAGAGTGAGTACCCAAATTATATTAATTAAATTAAATAAATATACCCTTATAATGAATTTCGTTTAATAAAAAATGCATGTCATAATTACATAATATTTTTTAAATATATATAAATTAGATTTATTACTATGTCAGGAAAGTTAATTCAAATATATTTTATTTAAAAAAATAAAAGAATTATTTTATTCAACTTATTAAAAATAACATTTTTATAGCATGTTATTCCATTAAAAGTAATGCGATTTTAGAGAATATTTATTTAATTTAATTAATATAATTAGGGTACACTACCCCAAAACAGGTTTATACATAAATATCTGTGGAAGAGTCCGTACAAAATGATATAGAATTATACATTAAAATCGAACATGCGAAAAATTTATTAATCAAATTATTCCCCTAAATATTAATATTTTAGCTAAATACCAAAGGGAGTGAGCACTCTTGCCAAAGGTATAACAACTGGACCTAATATTCTTAAATACAGAAAATATAACATGGGAACTGGACCAAATGAGATTAGGACAAATCACAAATTAATTATAGTAAAATTGAAGATTAAATTTTGTAAAATTGATCTACAAGGAAAGGATCATAAGGATTACAAAAGGAAAGAAGCAATTTTAGAAAAGATTCATAGAGGGGGTGCTTAAAGATGACGAACTAGATAGAACAGTCTATAAGGAAATGTTTTGAAGAAAAGTTAGAGAGAAAGAGCAGGACAAAGAATTGGTATCAATAACTCCCACTCTAAGCAGAATAAAAGGGGAACTCTATTGAGAACAAGATATTCTAACACACCAAACAACAATATAACGACTAGATAAGGATATGGAACACTGCCTAGAAAGAAATGACCTGAAATGATTTTTCTATTTTAGTTGGAAAATTAATTGAAACCAAATACAATCTTAGCCAATCAAAGGTCTCTTTATAAATTTATATAGGAGGAAAAAGTTTAACTAGGAGAATAGATCATCTAACAAGCAGTTCAATACTACAAGGATATGTACAAGGACAACAAAGAGAATTAAATGCCAATTAAAAAAAACCAAGAGATCAAACAATACCCCAAAAACCAATTCATGATTAGTGTATAGGTTGATAGTGAGAGTAGTCGTGACTAGTCTGAACATGAAAATTATCGCATACAACTATCCTCCACCATTGTTCATTTGGGTGATTTGTGATTAACTCTTGATTACTATTATAAACTTTTAAATTTAACTTAACTATTAATCAATCTAATCAGCCACAGTTTTAATCATTTATCTTAAACTTAAGATTCATAAATGAGGAACTTTTCGACTAGGCTTTCGCTGACAACGATGCCGAGAACTTTTCAAACTATAACAACCACCAACTAAAATTCAGAGTTTCACACTTGATTTATATACTTTTAATCATATATAAAATTCAAAGATAATTACCAGAGTCAAACAACGAGAATGACAAGAGTGCGATTTCAGCACCAGTGACTACTGTTAATTGATGCGCTAAATGATCCAAGGTTTTAAACAATAAAAGCAATCTCAATTTCATGTCAAAGAGGTACTCAATAAATCAAAGGAGAGCGACTAAGGATTTTAGAAGCAGGAACAAAAGTCGCAAGGATTTTACTCCACGATATAAAATAAAATAAGAAGATTTAATTTAATAATAATAATAATAATAATAATAATAATAATAATAAGACTAATCGATGGCAAATTAGAGTGATGACAAAGAGGAGGAACTCAAGGAGCTTCCAAAGAAGAGGTAGAGAGTGAATACTAAACAAGCACGAAGACTAAACCAAAGGTTGATATTGGGATCCCCGACTCTATGATGAAGTTGATGATCAATCGCAAGGTTAAATAAGTACAGAGACTATGATGCTTTTATCATTCTTTCTTTCAAGTATCTCTTTGACTAAGTTACTAAGCCCACTATTAAATTTCTAGTGATCCTTTTGGGACTGTGATTCATAACGGAAGTTTTTACAATCTGATCGTATTTAGAGGTTTTCTTGAAGAGGATATTGAATCATTGTCAAAGTTGTTGCAAAGGGAGCATGATATAACTAAGTCTCCATTCTAACTCTAACTTCATGGAATCATTTAGTTAGAGATGGTCTTGAAAGGCAGCGATCACATCACACTCCAGTACTTTATCCCTCAATTAAGTTACAACTACTTTATGATGGGAATCGCAGAGCTTATTCGAATCGATAAGTCACGATGCAAATCCTTTATGGTTTAGGAGAACTGCATACAATCGGATTCGTATAACACCTATTAAGCTTCAATAACATAGTCTTTAACGACTAAATAACCCAGGCAAGTCTAAGGAACTTTGGGAATTATTAAATTTTATTGTTATAAGTGAGTTGTAGAAATATATATTATTTATGAATCATTTTTATATAAATAATCATGGCATTAATGATATTAAAAATAGAAATAATGGTAATTGATGAGTGAAAGTACAAAAGACTATAATTATTAAAATATCATAGTTATGATTCATTTTTTTAACTTAGAATTTTAATTGTTTGATAATTAGTTGAGATATCAATTTTATAAACTAAGGTGTATGAATTTGAATTAAAAATGAATAGATAAAAGTTATTAATATTTACAAAAATTGAAAATATATTTACAATAATTTCTTTCTTTTTATTATTCTGATTTTGAATCATGATTTTTTTTAACATTTATATAGTTAGACATTTAAATTAGTAAATAGTAATTTTAAATTAATGATGACCAAAATAATTAGAAATGTACTATTGTAGAAATACATTTGAATTTGGAAAATTAATTATAATTAAATTAAATATAAATCAAAATCGTGGCAGTTAAAGTTTGTCAATTTAAACGATCTTGGGCTCATTAAGTAGAGAATTCAAATTTAACTGGACTGAACGATTGGCGGTACTATTTTATCGCATCCTCAGAGCGAGATAACTCAACTTTAATTAAATGCCTATAAACTCATTAAATTATACCCCAACATTCAAAACCCCAAAACCCTTTCAGTAGTTTGATTGAGTTTTTGATTGATAAAAGTAGACTATTAGTGCATACTTTATTAGGGTTTTAATAGGGTTTATGTAGGGGTTTAATGTTTAAATATTAGTATTTTAAGTGAG
>ARYC01003178.1:0-66916 GCA_000711775.1 Oxytricha trifallax | reverse complement strand
TTATAGCCCTCTGAATTTAATCGAATATATATTTAAATTAGTCTTAAAAATGGAACATTAAAGTCAATCACTCTTTAATGCGATTGACTGTCTTGTAAGATATTCCGTTATTTTTATATATGTTAGCTATCGATTAAGCAGATATGTGAAGCTCAGGAAAGTGGCGATGAAACATCACAACCCTCTAGGCTAGAGAGAAATGAGCCCAGTATTTAAGAGTCTTATCATTAATAGGATAGTCAATATGATGCTGCTAAAATTTTCGAGGTCTTTTAGGCTTAGAATTAAGCTGCTATCTCTTTAAATTCAATGCTAATAGACAGTGAGACCTCACAGTTGCAGGAGATTTATTAAGTAGCCTTGCTATTGATGTATAATTAAGAATAGGTCTGAGTTGATCACTATATTCATCACATCCATAACGCAACTTTAACAATAAATCTATATACTCGCTGTCATAAACTGACCCAAACCTCGCATTTACTCACTTAAATTACTAATGTTTAAACATTAAACCCCTACATAGACCCTATTAAAACCTTAATAAAGTATGCCTTAATAGTCTACTTTTATCAATCAAAAACTCAATCAAACTACTGAAAGGGTTTTGGGGTTTTGAATGGATGAGGGCACAAGAATCAAGTATCAGTGGCCTGAATATCTCGGTGCGTGATGTCTTATGGGGTCTAATTAAGAAATGTATAAATAAATTGTTGATTATTATTTTTATTTCTTAAAATTCTCAAAATTTAGAGTAAATGCAATAATTGTATTTTATATTTTAACAATAATTTAAATTTCTTTTTTCATTCCAATAATTTTGAGAGTTATTATGAATTAATCTTTACCTTTGTTTGTATTAAATTTATTGTTGTCAAATAAATCTCATATATTAAACTATGATCAAACCTATAAATCTAAATCAAACAAAAATAAAAATTATCAAGCACATTTTTTCCAAAATTAAGTCTCAGAATACCGTTTCATTGATATTATTTATATTTTTGCTTAAATATTTTAATTCTTCTCTTTATTTTCTCATTTAATGCTAAATTTAAACTATAATACTCTAAATAACTCTATTAAAATTTTAATAAAGTATGCTTTTATTTTAGTCTTTAATCAATCAATAATCATTCCAACTACTGAATTGGTTTTTGGTTTTGAATATAGAGTTTCTTTATTATTTAGCAAATAAGCAGTTCAAATAGGCAATTTATTTAATTATTATTATTTATTATTTATGCGAAGATAAAAATATGTTTCAGAGCCCTTACTACAATTGAATATGCAAATATTTGGAAGAACTTCAAATACTTTAGAAAGTTTAAAATAAAATTAAAAATAATAATAACTAATGAAAAGCGAACAGTCATAGAAATTTTTTAGATCAAACGATCATATAAAAGACACTTATTTGCCTTCTTAATCTACAATAGATACTGCAAGCAACTATTCATTCAATTTTAAAACTCTATTTACTATATAACAAATAAGCAATACATTCTTTTGATTCCTTATCACAAATCAAAATCGCTAAACTTGCTTTTGATCCACCTCCAAAAGATAAGCAGATCAATAGGCTCCATTACAAGAGTCAAATATAAATGAAATCCAGCGTTCAAATCTCTACAAATAGGAGCCGTCATAGTCTGAAAAAAACAATTTAGATATTTGTTCACAGAACTAGTTAAGCTTATTGCTGAAGATTCTAAGCATTTTAACTACTTTCTAGAATACAAAAGATCAATTACTAAAAAAGAAAATGACAGCCAAATTTTGAATAGGGATTATTCAGGCGTTATCCTATGTGGTGAGATTGTTAAAATGTATCGGGTTAGCAAAGCAACTAGAGTTAGAGACATATATTAAATGGATTAGCATATGGCAGACATCAGGGATCAAATAATCAAGAATATAGTAAGTATAATACAACTATTTAATTCAAAAGAAGTTTAAAAAGGGCAAAAATCCAATTGGCTAAATTGCAAAATCTGATGAACTTTTTTTAAGAGGCAAGATTTAGGGATCCCAATTTTAAAAAGCTTATATATTAAGATTTACACAAAAATATAGCGAGTGGTCTTCAGGAATTTATAAAACAAAATCATCATGACTTAGCTCTTTGAGGAGTCAAAAACATGAAAGAGTACTCTCTGAAAATATGCATAGAACATTTTAAGTCGGATTAGTTGAAGATCGTGGACTTTTCATCGTATACCTAGGTCAGCAAGATGGAGATTAAACCATACCTGGTTATCATGGACGATGTCAACCTGACCTCGTTTTTCCATAAGTCATAATCTTAAACATCAAGAATTTCTTTGAGTGCAATGTTTATATGAATACACTTAAGCATTTCAATGAGTCAGGTACTAGTGATTTACCACAAAATCTTTTTATTTTAAATCCCTCTATTTTTTTAAATTTAATTTAATTTTAATACTTTACGGAAATTAATACTGGACTTATGCCAGTCAGATAGTTTTATTAGGTTTTTGCTTCACCCTTTTGACTTTCAACACCATAATTCAACCATCCCTGAGTGTATACCCTCTATTTAATAGAATCAATTTTAGACAAGAATACTGTTCTCCGAATTTACTAATAGCAAGATAAACCTAGCATAAGAATTCGATTCAAGGATTATATTCGCCTAATACTTCTTAGACAGATTAGCTGAAGATGGGAAATAGATCCTAAATCAATGCATCTTGATAATGCAGCTGCTATTGATGAAGCAGAGGACAAAGAAAAGAAGTAAGGGAGATATAGAGAGTGAGATGCATATTACTTTTAAAGTTTAACCTCTTCGCATATCAATAAGTAATAATAATAATAAAAACGCCTCTATGAATGTACAAATTTTACATAGTAAATTAAACACTTTATATTCAGTCAAAATATCTTCAAAATCATGAATATAAAAAACGATAAAATCAAGAGAGATAAAATAAGTAATTTCAAATCATTTTTTAATTTAAAATAAGATAATTTATAGGACATTTAAATAAATATAATATTTTTTTGTTAAAAAATGTAGTAAGATTAATAATTTTTTGTTGCATCTTTAAATATTTATTGTTTATTTATATGAGCTCAAACTGATAATTTACAATTTAATTACTTTTATCTAAAGTTTTTGTGAAATTTATTCATATATATTTTTAAATTCTTGATTTTTATTTTTATAGAATTTTATTTTGTGAAATAAATTTTGTTACTATGGAGAGTAATTTATTCATGATTAGCTTGTTTTAAAGCTCTTATATAAATTGCATTTGATTATTTTTAGAAAAAGTAATTTCAAACTAATATGCAACTTTTGATTTAATTTATAATAAATTTTATTGTAATTGGATATATTATGGAACAAAGCAGTAAAAATATTATGCTACTTCATGGCATTATATATTTATTTCAAATAAAATCAAGTAAATTTCTAATGAAATATTATAAAATTTGTACAGACTACTTGCTTATTTATATCTTTATTTCTGAAAGTTTTACATATCTAAGACTTTTTTAATATTTTTACACAATTGAAAATCTTTAAAATTAGTTTAATTGATTTGAATCGTGAACAAATCATTCATTATACAATACAAATACTGTATATTTTTAAATTAATGAGGTAATTTAACAATACTCTTATTTAATATTTTTAAATCTGATTAGTATTAAAAGCTGTTCTAATACATGACAGTTAGTTTCTCATCCTGTTTAATTATTTAAATATTTATTTTTCAAATTATCCTAATTTATTATAAATTAGCAATTATATGAGTAGGTTTAATGACTAAATTGAATCTTTAAATAATGCAGCTATTGTCAATTAAAAATACTGTAAACCAGTAGATATCTTAATCGCATATTAGTTTGACATAATAAGAAATTAACAGATTTTATTTATGAGGAATATTGATGAATATTCAAGCTGTTTGCATATTTTTGTGGTTTCTTTACTCTTATTGGCATAGTATTACCTGCTATAAAATAATAAATTAGAGAAGAATGAAATAGGACTAAACGAAAATCAAGTTTACTTACACAAAATTATGAAATTTATTAATTACTAAGTGGAATTACTTAGTTTATACATAATAAAATATAAAATTTTAATCGTGTTATCAAATAGAATAAACGTAAAAATGAAATAATTTAATTAGGATTCAATATATAAGAAATCATTCTAATTAAATTAGAAAAAGCATATATAAAAATGATATTAATAATAGAATATATGATTAAATTATGCAATTCCAAAAAACAATAAAAATTATTCATTATAAATCTTATTAAGACATAAATCTAAATTACATGTGAGATAAAAGAACAATATAAAAATTTAAGCAGCTATATAAAAAAGTTTATAGTAAATAAACCATTATAATCATCAGTTTTGCTTCCAACTAAAAAAGTAAGTTCTTTAAAGAATTAGGTAAAATCTAATCAGAATTTTAGAGGTGCCTTCAACCTCTAGAAGAAGTTGACCTCCTCCACATTTTATTATTTAATAGGAATATATTTAAGATTCAAAATTTCTCTGAACACTTACCTGAATTCTTATAGGATTAAGAAACTCTAACTGGAATTAAAGCTAATGAATATAGTATTATTATTTAAAAAAGATTATACCATTTGCAATAAAATAATTGAAGGTTAATTTTAAAATTAAAAATTTGTACGAATTAACAAAAAGTACAAATTAGTGAGAATCAGTTCCCTTTCGGAAAATATATAAACGTGGTATTCAACTCTTTATTAACCCTTGTCCTATTCTTGATAATTTACTGCCGAACTTGATTTTCCTTTTGGTTGATCAACTTCTTGAGTAAGTTTTTATCGTCATCTTCCTCGCATTATCTTGCTATAACTTATGCTGATTTCTCTATCTTCTACTTTCTTTGTAAGTTATGGTACTCATTTTTCTTGGTGAATGAAGCTCTTCTACTCAGAAACTTCCTCTATGAATTCGCTGAAGCTACCCTCACATATTGAATATTTTCTCTCTCTAGTGCCCTTCCTCATAATTATGTCGACCCATTAGTCTATCTGAGTGATGAAGATGCAAGTTTCTGTTCACATCTCTTCGTTGACGTGTTACAAATTTTGTCGTTTTCCTTTTCCAATATTCTTGCCAGATCTTCTTCGTCATGAGCTATTCCTGATCTGCCATTCTCCATTTTTATGAATATAATTTTAATTTTTAACATTAGATAATATCTCTACTTATTTATTAAGGCCTTTGCAAATACTTGAAATATTGGCTGCCCAGTTTGTTCCAATGCAAATGAATTATGATTAATAATGCTAGGACTGCGCAGTCTTCTGGGTCATTCACTTAGTTAGTTTCGACTTTTCTTTACAGTTTGTTTATCCTGAAACTATCCCCAATTTATCTTTGTGAATGTGTCAAATTGGTCCGCGTATTTTTGTTAAGTACATTGCTACCTATTGATTTCCTGATGTCGTGAATCTCAAGTGTTTTCAACCATCTCTGAAATTTTAGTACAATTCAGTAAAAATACAGAAAAATTCTTGAGTTGTTAATTCTTTTATATACAAACTAATAAAAATATAACTGTTGATAAAATTTTATTTGAATATATTTATTTAATTTATTCATTTATTTTATATTTGTTTGTACGAAGTAGTAAATTTACTATATTTTTTCTACTTGGTACCAGTAATTATATTAATTTATTTATTTAATTTGCTAATAATATTCACAATGAAAGTAAAATAATTCTGATTAGACTAAATAATTATTCTTATGTTCAAAATTAATATTTAAAATTAGTTACTTTATTCAGAAATAAATTTATTTATAAGATTCAGATTTAAATAAATTAGTTTAATTTTAATGGAGATATCATTTCATATTCAATTGATTAATTTCACTTGGATTTTTCAATCATTTAATTAATAATATTAATATAAGAATTGGTATGAAATTGCAAAAATATAATAATTTTACTACTTCGTCCCAAAATAATAGATATATAATTAAAAAATCAAACAAAATTAAAAAATATTATTATAATAGTACTTATATTTTAGTTTTTTATATATTTAAGGTCTTACTCAACTTCGATTTTCCTACTATTTTGAATGATTGTAGCTTTCTTACATTATTTTTACAACTTGCAGGTATAATAATACCATGAAGGTCTTATGTTTCTATCCATAATTTTTCATTGTTTAGTTTCCAGTTCGTAGAGTCGATAGTGCTCTCTAATTTCTGAATTTCATTGATGTCCACGACTACTGTTGGCATTATCATGTACCCTATCCTTCTTTGATTAAATTAGACTTCTTTGATTTGTTTAGCTGTTGTCTTAACCGTTTACTCAGTAAAATGATTTCCAGGAACTAAGTAAATTTTTACCAATCTTGGTTGATCTCCTTCCATTGATGTTATTAGTCTATCCAAAATTATTTTTTCTCTTGCTCTGTTCTCTCTGTTCAGCTGTCTCTCATCGCATTTTCTTACCAGGGCTTTCTCTATTTTCGTTCTTGAGCTCGGGTAGCAGACGTTGTGACCTTCCTTTTTTAGTGCAGACGATTTTGTCAAATACTAGCAAGTTACTTCTGAAGTTTATATGATTCTCTTGAATTTCATCTGATCTCCCACTATTCATGATGATCCATCTTTGTGTTTATCAAACTGAGTTCTCTGGACTTTGGCTTCGTTTATGTTCTTACTTGGGTTTGATTTTCGAATCTTTAGTTTGAACTTAACCTAATCTGCTTGTTTAGGGAGACTTTTCTAGAGCCTATCAGTCTCTGCTTCTGTCCCTGTGG
The DNA here is from genome assembly GCA_000711775.1 of Oxytricha trifallax. NCBI lineage: Eukaryota > Ciliophora > Spirotrichea > Sporadotrichida > Oxytrichidae > Oxytricha > Oxytricha trifallax. The sequence continues at coordinate 60,109 of ARYC01003178.1, read as the reverse complement.
TTGTAGCACACCTATTGTTCTTTCTACCAGAGCTCTCTCTTCTTGTTTATACTTCTCATGTTTTTTACTGAAACTTTATTAATTCATTTGTTATCCTTCTTTAATTGAAAAAAAAGATTTCTCTTTTTAATTAATTAACTAATTTATTACTTTTCTCTGATTTCTTAATTCATTTTACACTTAGATTCTTCAAATCTTGTATCAGATTGTTAGGAGTTTTTTAATATCGAAATCCCATTCTTTTTTTTAGGAGTAAGTTACTACCTTTTATATCTTTCGTTTTAGACTGATAGTACTCATGTATTCCAAGTTTTCTTCTTAAGTGTAGCAATATTATGCTTGTGATAATGTTATAAGATTTTGTCCTTATAAAGAGTCTATTAACTCTATTAATTTTTGAGAATCTAGTTGGGTATTTTGTGGAATTTATTTATTCGCAAACTTTCATGTGGTTTTATCTATCAAAACTTTGTGTACACCGCTGTAGTTGCTTATTCTATAATTGTTAATTTCTTTCTTTGATCTATTGCAATCATTGCATCTATGAGATTAGTTGTCATTAACATTTTCTTTCTTTTTTTAATTCTCTTCTTTGGTCTAATGAATTATTTTATGCTTTGGTTGATTTTCTTCATGTTTTATTGTGTGAGTTTCATTTAGTTGTGTAGTGACATTTTTTTAAGTATTTTTTATAGGATATCTTTCTGAGTTCAAAAAGCTATTTCTTTGATTATAGTTCCATTTCTATCTCCTCGAAAATTGTATTAATTAATATTAAAATATTAGTGATCAAATTAAAATATACAAAATAAATAAAATTGTAAAACTAAATTGATCACTTATCAAATTAAGGATTTATTACAAATGAACTAAGTTTATTCCTTTGTATTATTACAGCATACATTTTATTTAGCACTACTATGATAATGAATAGTATACTAAAATTATATTGGAGGCATGCTCAAATGCCTTTTTTATTAATTAATATTAACTATTCTTCAATTTAATCACTTAGGAATAAATAAAAATGATATAAAACCTAGAAAATTTTAGACATTTGATTGAAGTTTATGTGAAATTATTAATTTAAGTCTTGTATTTATTAAGTGAATGGAATTCAATCATATCTAATACTTCTGTTTTGAGTTAATAAGAGGACCACTAGTTTACATTTTAATTTTTTAATTAGTAAACTATGAACATACTGATATAAATATGACATCTAAAGTGGCTTACAGTTTTGGTTCAATTTTAATAATGATGAATTGAAGGATAAAGTTATCCATAAATTCAAGATATATCTTGAACGACTTATATGGCATATATTTCTTTGAACTCATGACTAACAATTTTAAATATGCAACACGAATTTATTAAAAAGGTACCTTCATCCCAGGCTTTATCATCAAAGAAGTTATTAGAATAAAAGCTCATCACATCTTGTAATTACTTGACAGCTTAATATATTTTATATCAATGTAGTAGAAATAGTGTTATTTGGTTTTTATGAATATATGTATGACCTACATATATTGTGATAATTTCTTATTGTTTCAAGCAAATATTATTCCAATTGCTCACTAATGAATGTTAATATAATATATTCAGATTAAAATGAAACATTTGAGAAAAGCTCAAACAGCAATAAGATAGTTTGTTTTTCTCGAATATAGATTAATTTGGAGAAATCATACAATTATCTCGATATCAGCAGTTGATTTTAATGCATAATTTTTAGTTAGTAATTACGTTTAAAGAATAAATTAATCAATGTAGTAAAGAATTATATTAATTTGAAATATTAAACATAAAATTATCTATTAGTTTTCTCGTAAAAGCATTTGCTTAATCAAAGTTTCTTTGAGAATAACTTATTTCTTTGATAATAAAAACTTATAATGCAATGAATACTTTAATACAATGTCAATATTAAGATTTAATAGATCTTTTATTTTATAATTTAGCAAAGATATTAAGTAAATGGAAAAGCCTCAAAATTTATTTCATAAATAATCTATATATTTCTATTTAATGTCATGTCATAAATTGAGAAATCCTAACGGATCAGTATTTTAAGCTTAAGAACTATTTAATGATATTAAAATTAAATATATTCTTATTTATATTTATTTCTGATAATGTTAATTCATTCAGAGTTGCCATCTTCATAATTCTTTTCTCTCGTCATTATAACATTATTTTTATTAGTATTTTTAAATTATGTTACCATTGATTCCAGAAAGCATATTGAAGAAGTAACAGTTGAGATGTACCTAAAATAAGTAGAGTTGGGTTTGTTCAATGGAAGGCAGTAACACTTATGACTCTCATACTATAATCTTAGAACACAAAGGAATTCTTCAACTCATAAAATAATTTTGGATCTACTGCTTGGAAACTAAAAAACACTAGATTCAAGAGAGATCTGGTCAAAGTAAAAAATATTATCATTCCAACTTGCTTCATAATAACGGTATTATGTGTTGCAAGAATTGGGTGATTTTGAGGATTGCAAAGCAGATGAGAGGGAATTTGGTGTACTGTTCAATAAAACTTGAAGAGAGGCGAAACCATTAAAGTTAAGTCAATAGCATGATGAAGTAGATTATAGGAAAAGAGTATTATGCAGATAGTTTCTTGAGCGAACCAGAAATTAACCAAGTAAGATATAGAAAAGATTTTCGTATTTTAGCCATACTTATTGTAAATAATTTTTCATTGAAACTGCCAGGAGGACCAATGTCTCTGATATTTTATAAGGACTGGATTAATATTTAAAAGTACAACCTTATGGACATATCAGTCAAGGTAGAGGACTTTTAGTAAATCGCAGAGAAATGAGAGAAAAAAATTGCAGCAAAAATAAAATAAGAATTTGTAGGAGCTAGAGATTATGATACAAAAGAAAATGAGGAAATCAATCAGAATTCACAAGATAGATACTAGCACTACAAGAACAAACATATCAACTCTGAATTGAATGAATTCAGCAACTTAGACAAGAATATAGCAGATGTAGAAGGATATCTATTCACTAAAGATCATATGAATGTAGAAAGTGTGAGAATGAAATTGATGAGACTAGAAGACTTAAACTCATCAAAAATCTAACAATGATAAAACCATAACTCATAAGATATGAATTTAAATTAAAGATGATAGTAACAGTTACAAAGGTTTTTCATTACAGCAAAGAGAGGAACAAACTAACAACCAATATGAACGAAGAGATACCACGGAGAATCAGCGTTGAGAACTATGCTTGTAATGAATTGCATTCTTTGCAAATATAAGCAAACTAAATGAATTTATATTTACCTTTAGTCGTCATCTATCTCTTTCTATCAACTTTTAATTAAGTTATAATATTAATTTTTTAAAGTATAATGTATGATGTATTAAATGACTTGTTTTTTATATAACATGATATGCTTTTATTTTATTTAATAATCAATTTTACTCTATGTTCCTTTTTATAGTGTTTATAAGTTTACTAAGTTGAAGTTGATTTATTAATTTTATAGGGAAGTTAAAATATTATATATTATTTACAACTGTTAAAAAAATATTAGAGATAGTAATTTAGTTATTTTAAAGTTACTGTAAAATGAAATAATCTTGGAAGAATTAGGTTAATACTATTAGTATAAGTGAACTTATTATTTCTCAGTCTTTTCGCCTAAACTAGAGCATTTTGTTTTTAATGTTGGAGCTATTGGTATAGTAAAACTTGTTTATTCTTGTTATTTGTAAAAAGTAATCAATGAAGTAAATGAGAATTCATCAAAAATATATTCATTTTTTTAAATAAAATATCATGAGTTTAAGGCTTTTGATAATTTTAAACATAAGATTCTGTTTTTACCAAATGAAACTGTCATTCTTTTTTTATAAATGGTGATATAATATTCTTGCTTTCAGTTGTTAGGCACTTATAGTTCAATGCTCAGTCTTTGAAATTTTTAATTATTATTAGAATTACTATTTTAAATATCACATTACTACCTAATATTTAGTATTTTTAATATTTACTTTCTATGACAATATTGACGCATGAACAATAATCCATAATTTCGTAAAAATTTGCAACTACTTTTTTTAAAACAAATTCTTTTGTTGCACATTCCAATAAAATTGATATGCATACATCCATATGCTTTAAGAGTAATTATCTTTAATTAAATATACATGAAATAGCAATCCCTGTCATTTCTTTTTTATTTATTAATTTACCGCTGTTCTTTGCTATTTCAGTCAATGTTAGATGGAAACCTAACTTTTAATTTTATTGGTAAATTACTTATCCTATTATTATATATAGATGTTATTCAGCTCTTTTAAAATAAGATTTTAAGTTATTTGTTTCTTTAAATTTGCCTGACTCTGCTTTTGATTGAGATGAAGGCTGCATGGTTGTTACTATTGTAACCGTTTTGTTTCTCAGCTACTTTAGCTTTGAATTTAAACAGAGAATTTCTTAATTTTGCATTAACTCATTGCTTTTTATTTATTAAACTCTTTTTGTATACTTCCATCCTATTTTCATATTGTTTTTAGCTTTTAAATTATTATTAAATATATTTTTTTAATAAATTTCCTTCTTCTTTATTTAATTGCTGAGATAATTTCATCAATAAATATTTTGGCTTTATTTAACGATAATCTTTTTAAATAAATGCAATCTGATTGTTAAACTGGAGCAAATAATCACATTATATTTTCTTATCTTTAAGTCTCCTATCTGAAATTTAGGGATTATAGTTTTTGATTTGTATTTTTAAGGTCGTGCTTATTGTTTTTAAGATGCTAAGTATTTGATTAAACATACAACTGTTGAGCTTCTTTTGAACTGGGGTTTTATTTTTTAAAAGTTAATCCAATTAAATTTTTAATAATTTAATGATAATTTCAATTCTCCTACCATTCTCAGTAAAGAATACTTTTTTTTCTCTAGCCCTGTCTTAAGGACTGACTTTGAATGTAATATCTGACACTTGAGAATCATCCTCAGCTTAAACGTCAGGATTCAAATATTCAATTGATTAAAATTAATTAGAGATAAATTATAGTCATCATTGTTTACAACTGGCAACTATTTCGTTATAATTTATTTTACAAGTTTATTTTTAGCTTTTAAATACTGTTGTAACAAGAGCAGTTTTGTTGTTTCTTTTAATAACTTATTTTCGAATTAGACAATTGATTTTGATACCGCTAGTTTTAATATATAATATTCAAAACCATTTATTTTTTATTTTTTAACTAGATTTAGCTCTTTTTGTTTCATTAGAACCTTCTTTAGACTGTAGAATATGATAAAGCTTTGCAAAATTCATAATTTTACCATTATTAGATTGGATTCTGCAAAACTTATTGAAGGAAATTTATTGAATAGTGATTGTGAATAATAATTATTTTTTTATGTACCAACCTCTTGTTTGAATTTGTTATTAAACACTTTAGAGTATCTTGTGAAAGGATATTTTCTACCACATTAATGATTCTTAATGTCTATTTAGCTCTTCAGTTTTGATATATGCAGTTAATTGTTATAATTTTATAAATTGTAAAATTAATAATACCATTATACTTGTCTGATACTCTGAGTTTTGATTGCAAGACCTATGAATGTGAATATTAGAATACCATTTTTGAAGGAAAAGTTCTACTACATTTGAGACGAACTCACCCCAAGAATTTCAGTGATTAAAATTAGGTGAGGCTGCTTATAAAGATAATAAAATAAAATCACAATTTGAGTCTATTCAAGAATATCGATTAATTAATAATGTTTTTAAGAAAGAAATACTTGTCAATGATTAGGGATTCTATTAACTAGATTTATTTTAAGATGGTTGGCACAGAGAATTATAATTATCTTTAATTATTTCGCAGTTAGTATTAACGATGTCTTTATTCATAGTTTAAAATTCCTTGCTTCTTTTTTAGGTGCTTAATTAATTTATTTAATGCAAACTTCCTTATTCTGATTAGAAATAAAATAATAAAATTAGTTAATTGCATTTATAATTCATTTTAACATTTAAATATTAAGAACACTTAAATATGCAAATTCTAACAATTAAACTATATATTCAATTGCATTAAATATATAAATTAAAAGGAATTTAATTGGAAATATTTACTAAAATTGATGGTATTCCAAATATAAGTCAAAATGCAAGCATAAATCTACCAATTACAATTATTATTAACGATTAATATTCTTTTAAAATGATAAAGCACTATCAGGAAATTATATTACTTAGTTTATAAAAGTTTGTGAGGTTTTATATGTTCGATAAATTTGAAGAGAATGAGAAAAATACTAACTAAAAAACATTTAAAAATGGTTTAAGCTATACACAGATCTAACTTATGAGCTTAAAATTAAACATAAAATTTTTGCTTTTATACATTTTTAATTGATTTTTTTCCTAAATGATCATTCTTCTTAATATTATTTGATAATAGCAAAAATTAATTTAATTCAATTATAATTATAATTATATGAGTTTAAAGAAAACGGTGACAAAAGATAAATAATAATAATAAAATAATATAATAAACTTGCATTCTAGGCTTCAAAATCTTTCATTAAGATTAATATCGGAAATATCTTCTTTAAATTAAATAAATTCAGTATTATGACTGTGGTTATAGCCCAAATTGATTTATTTCTTTTAAAGTATAGCTAATGTTTTCTTTTTTTGTTTGATCTTGTGTTGCTTATATTTTCTTTATTATTTATGATGATTTTATAAGTTATTTGTCTTGTAAAGCAGAATTATTCAATGAGTAGAGTTGTGGATAGCACTTTCAAGAGGTTTCTCAATCTATTTCTGAATTCTCTTTTAGCATCATTGAAATAACCTCAAACTAATTAGCATATTGCTTATTAGGTGGAAAATTAAATAAATCTAGTTTTAATTTAGTTAAAATTCAAATATTTTCTTCCTGTTTGTTCCATGAAAAGTCTGTTAGTTTGTTGGAAAATATTTAGATGTTCGAGTATGCTGAAACATATGAAAGAATATTAGTATGTTTAATTAACTTCACACTTTTTAAAGAAGTTTGAGTGTAACTAAATCACTAAACAATAGACACTTAGTGTCCTTGTTAGAATTCTCTCAGTATTAAATTTGAATGAAGAAGGAGATTAGAAGTTAATAGACTTTATTTTCATTTATAAATTTGTTTGTTTAATTTATCTCCCAATCAGAAGATATATTAAGATAAATAGATATATATTCATAATCAACAGTAGAGAGTTATTCTAATTATATATCTTAAACCTTTTTAATTAAAATGTGAATAAAAAATGTAAATTTTGAGTTTGCTCGAAATCCATTTAACTTCTAAATAAGCATATTTTAATTAAAAAAAAATAACTACTCATAATAGTTTTAATTTTTTTATTTATCCAATAAAATCATAAGTTTTGTGTACATGATTGGTTTATTATTAATTTTAATATTACAAAGGCCTCCTATATGCTATATTGATATGAGTATCAATAAAATCATGTGCTCATATTTAACTCCTTTTTTTAGTTACTATTGATCATAGATTTTTTAAGCTTAAAAAATACGGTCTTTTATAAAATAATTTTTAAAATTAAAAGATAAATAGGTTTAAAGAAAATAGAAAAAATCTAAATCTCTCTATCAAACTGAAAGTGCACAAGTGGATTCATGATTAATGTAAGCAAGGATTGCAATTAAATTCTTATATAAATACTATTTATGTCCTAATTAAACATTATGACATGAAATGAGAAAAAGGAAGAAATTGCAAACATCAGAGATTAAAGCAAAGAAACAAACAAAGGGGGAAGAAGGAATAGGAGATGAAGACTCAATATACAAGGAGATAATCTCCTCAAGTGAATAAAGGCTAGTCCCTTACATAATACCAATTATTATTGATCGGGGTCCCCAGAGACCTCAATATGTTCACATTATTATTATTACAAGAAATATTCTTTTCTACCTAATTTATTTAAAAGTTAGAGTGAACCTTTGTTGAATATAAGTAATTCAAAATAAAATATATATTCTAAAATAAACTTTGAAATCTACTATTATAATAATTATCAATGATCTAAGAATAATTAAATATTTAAGAATAAAAAATGAAAATAATCTCATCCATCATACTTTTTCATTCACTTAAGCATCACAATGATAAAGTCAGATTTCACACTGTTTGCTTCAATTTATTGTATAAAATATCATTAGAATGCTAAATATTTAAACATGAAAGTTTGTATTATTTAGGAATTTTAATATTTTCAATTTTTAAATATTTTATTATTGCCTTTTATTTCTCGTTCAAAATATTCAAAATTAGAAAAGGGTAGTTGAATGAGAAAAAATAAAATGAATAAATTATTCTAGTTTGGTACATTTATGAAAGTTAATTGCAAGAAAAATCTTGTCTTTAATAGGATAAAATAATTAAAAAAACCACAAAGTAATCTTTATATTTAGTATAAAGCTTGATATAAATGGCTGGGAAGTTTTAAAAGGATATTTAATATGGGTGATTTTAAATAGTAAAGTTAATAGTTCTTGGTAACTGCTGATAATAATAAAAATTATAGCAAATGACGAAAATAAATAATTGACAATAGCTTAGTTTTGATAAATTGATTTATTAAGATTATTATAGAACGTTTTAAAAAAATTGGCAATCAACATCATCAGCAAAATATATCGAACAAAGCTATTTCAGGACTTAGCAATTATTGATGGAATAAATACAAAATAACTTAAAAAATGATAAAAACAATATCAAAATTAAAAATAATGTACGAAAATTAAATAGTAATCTACGAGAGGATAGAGAGGATTCGACTCAAGTTTACAAAATATAAAATCCTTTTATCAAGACTATCCATTTCATCAAGAGTACACTCCTAAACCCTACTTTCTTAACACTTAATTAATACAACAATTCTTAAGGCATCTTTGCCAGATATAATGATTTCCGCGCCATCATCATGATTTGTATAATGCATAAAATTATTCAGGAAAATCAAACAATGATGCAACAGGCTACTATGCTGATTGCAGTAATAATGAAAGAAAGTTTTTTTTAATCTAGCTTCATGCCAGTTCTCGTTCTTGATGATATATCTTCAGGCCAACTATAAAAGAAGACTTTCTCAATATATAAAGGGGGTCTCGAATCACCCAGAATCTGCTTATATGCAACTTGACTGAAGTGCTCTCGTGTATGCTAAACTATTGAATCAAAGCCAATCATTCTTTTGTATATCTGTTTAATTTTTTGATTAAGCATATTTAGAAATTATAATAATTTTCGGATACATCACCAATTTTTTAAAAATTGGTGATGTATCAATTAAATATTAAAATGTAAATAATATAATGAATAATTGTCATCTTCACTTATTTATTTATAATATAAAATTACTTCCCTTTTTTCGTATTTATGAAAACTTAAATACTTCTTATAAAATTATATAATATGTTAAATTATAAACTATTGATTAGTCTTATAAAAAATATTACTTTTGAACTTTAGCCGAATTCTATAGAATTATCACTAATCAATTCATGATAAAACTTTATTCTATTAAGATCTTATAAAAATTAATTTGTGGATAAGACACTATCATTAAAAAATATTCATGAATCAAAATTATTCTTAATAAAAAAATTAAAAATCTATTATTAAAACTTTTAAAAGAATTTTTTTGATTCCTTATTCTCTAAAAATATTCAATATTGTAGAAATACATTTGAATTTGGAAAAATAATTATAATTAAATTAAAATAAATTGAAATTCTTGGCAGTTAAAGTTGGCCAATTTAAATGATCTTGGGCTTGTTTGATAGAGAATTCAAAATTAGCTGGACTTTATTATTGGCAATACTATTTTATTGCATCCCTGGAGCGAGATAACTTCATTTTAATTGGAGGGTATAATTTAATAAATTTAGAGATGTTTAATTAAAGTGAAGTTATCTCGCTCCAGGGATGCAATAAAATAGTATTGCCAATAGTAAAGTCCAGCTAATTTTGAATTCTCTATCAAACAAGCCCAAGATCATTTAAATTGGCCAACTTTAACTACCAAGAATTTCAATTTATTTTAATTTAATTATAATTATTTTTCCAAATTCAAATGTATTTCTACAATATCATTTTATAATGTGGTGATACTCAAACATTTTCAATTGATGTATAAATTATCTATATATGGTTATACATGTAAAATTAAATTATTAAATAATATGCAATTTGCTTTTTTAAGGTTTGTGTACTTAATAATGATAAAATATAAATGAATTAGGAAATTGTATAAATAAAATAAAGAAATTAAATATAATTAAATCTAACTGCCACTAATTAGAGAGGCTTATTGATCAAATTAGGTCCAATGAACTTACCGTTCTATTTGTAAGTACCCCGTCTAGATTGATATTACTGAGATCTTTTAAAAATTAAATTTGGAAAATTTGGCACATAAAAATTGACTAATCTCCCGTGTATTCTAGAGCGATTTGGCACATTTGGTACGATATTTAAGCCAAATATGTCATTTAATATATTAATTAATTAATTATTTTAATTTAGACTGAAATTTGGCACATTGTCAAGTTTGTCACTTTTGGCACCTGCCAAATTCTACAAAATAAAGATTAGTATTTAAAGCTTATATAAATCATTTAATTACTAGTTTAAACATTAAGATTAATTGAGAACACTATTGCTTATCTCGAATTTCATCTGTGATAAATCATAATCATTATAAAAAAAACATTAACTAAAGCCACATCCACATTTACGAAACTGATTACCCATTTGGCCCTGAAAATTTAGAGGCTGTTATCTAACAGCTTAAAAAGCACAGAAAATGATTTAAAATGTAAACGAATATTAAGACGTTGATACTAAGCAGAACATTTTAGAGTTTGAGTGCTATACTTTAACCAAAGGCCTTCACAGAAGTCATTTCTAATAAGCTACGAGCTCTGGAACAAAAGTATTGAGCAAGCTTGGGATCAAAATCAAAGTCATCGAAGAGAAGAGCATCAAAGAGGTATTGCAAAAATCACTCAATGTAATTATGATAGCTGGAGAAAGCAAAAAATTTGCGCATTAAAGGATCGGCTAAGTTCATGAAATTAAAGTTCCTCATCCACTATGAAATCTAGCAAGACTTAATAAGACATGCTAGTTGAATTTACTATTCTAGTGTAAAATGGGGAGATCAATGATCTAAATGAATATGTAAAGCTTCACTTAAATAATCAAAATGATCTCGTGATGGTTTAGGAGATAGAATCAAAGCTTAGGTCAATATTAAAGATCCTTAAATAAATTGGAATGATAGAAAGAAAAGCCATACCTTTGATAGAGGAGTTGTAGACATTTGTAAATAGAAATCTGGAAGAATACAATGAAGATCAGGCTATTGAGCTATTGCAGTTATTGGAATGGGGTTATGCCGAAGCTCACAACGCTCTATTCAAGGTGGTAATTACATAAGAAGATCCGAAGAAGTGCTGTGTAAGGCTATATGGTTGTGCAGATACTGGAATAATAACAATAGTCATATTGCTCAAATAGATCTTTGTATGCGACACTCTTCAGGAGGGTCAATCCCATTACAAGCTTCAAAAGATTCCAGTAAAATTCTAACCGCAGATTTTATTGATGGATAAAATGAACCACTAATATTTCTTTAAAAGTGACATGATTGCCATAATATAAAGAATTTAAGAAGGTATTTTTTATTGATGTTTACTAACTATTCAAAGTATTGCGAGGAAGAGTAGACCAATTAAACATGCTCTTGAGCAAATGCTCCACACGACAACTCTGAGATAATATTGTCTGACATTTTTATATTTATTTTTGCAAATGTCATAGTAACATTTGAAAGCATTTTATAACTTGGCGTGGTATCCTCGTAGACGATCTTTATTGATGTATCCTAACAATTCAAACAATTGCGAGCAAATGTAGACCAATTAAACATGCTCTTGAGCAATAACTCCACTAGACACTCGAATCTAAGAAAATATTGTGTGAGTCAAAAATAATATTTTTTAAGTATTCCAGGATTTTAGAAAAGAATTCTGTATCATGCATGGTATGGCATCTTCTAAGACAATACTTATTTACTGCCGAGGTCTTAAATATATCAAGTTTGAGAGCAATAGATGATCAAATTAAACTTCACATGAGCAATTTCACCTACCGAAAATTGACTTTCAGAAATTATTGTCTGAAATTTTTATATTATTTTTGTAAATATCATGGAAACTTTTGAAAGCATTTTGTAACATGGCATGGTATCCTCGAAGACGATCTGGGATACTGAATATAGGCGAACTATGGAGAAGTAACATTAGAGTACGTGGATTTAGTAGTTGTGATTACAACTAATTCCTTGCCATTGAAGAAATTTAAAAGTATTGATCAAGAAGCATTTAATTCAAGATGCCATTCTATAGACTTGAGCTAGGTACAGAAACAAGCAGATAAAAAACTGTCATTTACATAGATTGACTTGGCGAAATATTTCATGACACGACTAGAGGAAGTTAGATCAACAAATGAGCATTCCTAAGAGAGCAAATACAAAATTTTAAAGGTCGCCGCCATAATCGAAAGGTTCGAATCATAGTGAATAAAGTCATCGCCGTATAATATCACATTTTATAATTTAATTAAACGCACATAAAACTTTAAACTAATAATTAAATGATTTATATTAGCTTTAATTACTAATCTTATTTAGTAGAATTTTGCAGGTGCCAAAAGTGACAACCCTGACAATGTGCAAAATTTCAGTCTAAATAAAAATAATTAATTATTTATTATTAAAAAAAATATTTATTAATATATTAAATCAGATATTTGGCTTAAATTTCGTGCCAAATGTGCCAAATCTGCAAATCGCTATAGAATACACGGGAGGTAAGTCAATTTTTATGTGCCAAATTTTCCAAATTTAATTTTTAAAGATCTCAGTAATATTAATCGGTAATTCACGGAGACGGGGTACTTACAAATAGAACGGTAAGTTTATTGGACCTAATTGCCTCTCTAATTAGTGGCAGTTAGATTTAATTATATTTAAATTCTTTATTTTATTTATACAATTTCCCAATTCAATTATATTTTAGAAATATTAAGTTATTCATTCATTCCAATTTATTTATCATTAAAATTTTTTTAATTTAAAATTAATGGAAAAAATGGAGTTTTAAATGCTAAGCATAAGATTTTCATTTAAAAAACTAAATATTTAAACTTAAATTCAAATGCGTGAATGTCTTGAAAGCTGTAATATTTTTTCACGCCACCTATTATCGCATTCAAGGGAGTAATCTAGGAAAGTTTACTCTTAGTCATCCAGTTCAAGGTCAAAGCTTGTAGATTATATTATATAACTGCTTCTACTAAGTACTCCTTTCCTGTCTCCACTGCCACTATCGTTTGTAGTCTTTGTCCTGAATTTGACTAAATGGCTTTTCCTTGAATGCGTTAATCCTTTGATTATCTTGAGGTTTTGTAAGTCTTACATTATTGATGTCGATAAATCCCATTATGGATTCTATATAGAAGCGCAGTGCATCGGTATATTATACCTTAATATCCAACAGCTCAGGCTTTTTTTCGATTGTAGCCACCGAAGCCTCATCCTTCCTTCACTCGCCATAAATATTTATCATAAATTTTCAAAAATAAAATATTATTTTAATTAAGAAATCAATGTAATATATTTATATAATTTTCTAATGATACTAAAATGGATTAAAACACTGCGTTGATGGATAAGAATATCTCTCTATACTCTAAACCTAAGATTACAGAATTTCATGCATAGTAAGTACATTTTATTTAAAATATTTGAACTGAAAACCTCTAATTTATAAGCAAACAACTATTGTAATTCATAAAATTAAGATAATATATCTTACTTTTAATTATGAATAGTTGAAACAGCGATATTTAAACGAAGCTGAACAGGCACATATGAGACAGAACGCCATAATCAAGAATAATTAAAAATAATAAACACTAATTTATACATTCGCTAAACCAAAAATGATTATGGAAATATTAATAAATAATAATATTCATCTTTATTTATAAAAGTTAAGAGTAACGATATTTAATTTTTACGATTATTTTCAATTTTATCAATATTTGATTCTGGTAATTATGATTTACGCATAATAATTGCTATTATATTTTAATTTAAGTAAGTAAGAGATTAATTTGAATTGGAAGTTGATAAAAGTTAATATAATTTGAATTAATTATATAATATTATTAAGGCTATGAGGTAGTATCCTCCCCCCCTAAAGTATACTTTTCTTTTTGTAGTCTGATAGAGTTTTTGACGCTGAGTAATAGTAGCTGATAAACATGGAATGTGCGAGCAATAGTTTTGGAGCTATGACATCATCAAAGTCACTTTATATATAAAAATCATTATAAATTTGACTAAAATTTTCAAATTTTTCACAAAATATAATTTCTCTAAAATTAATGATTTTAGCAGTTTTTAACTATATTAACAAATTATATCTAATTTTATTAAGTGATTTAGTGAACTAATATAGTCTTTATGAAATCTTAAATGAAAAGTTAAAATGATTTTAAAATCACTTAATAAAATTAGATATAATTTGTTAATATAGTTAAAAACTGCTATAATCATTAATTTTAGAGAAATTATATTTTGTGAAAAATTAGAAAATTTTAGTCAAATTTATAATTATTTTTATATATAAAAATTGACTTTGATGAGGCCATAGCTCCAAAACTATTGCTCGCACATTCCATGTTTATCAGCTACTATTACTCAGCGTCAAAAACTCTATCAGACTACAAAAAGAAAAGTATACATTAGGGGGGGATTACTACTCCATACTATATATTAATATTTGTAGCTGTTAAATTATTTAATGTAGCATATAATTATATGATTATTATATATATATACTTAGGTCTTGTAATGAAAAGATACCAAATTTTAAAGAGCTTATTTAAGTTTTTTACTTATTTAATCAAAGTTAAAATTTATTCCTAATAGCTGTTAGAGAGACACTCCATATCTTAGCCTTACCTACACATGCAAGACTACTCTAAGCCATCTCCGACCTCGCCATCAGTGCACCTGTCGTCCTTCGTGCTGCCGCCGGGGATGAAGATCAACTTGGATGAAGGGCCAACGATGCGCTGTTCCCCAAGATGGCCTGTCTGCTGGAGAACATCGCACCGAGAGAACACTCCATTGACAGAACTGGAGAGATTATGAAGACTCTCTTCGACTCGCACAACGTCTATCACCACTGGGTCCCACTATAGAAGGTGATCGAGCGCTATGTGCTCAAACAGCGACTGGAGTTTGCATTAAAGACGCCTAGCAAGAATGCATGGGTACCTAATTCGAGGCAAAGATCCTTCTTGTGATCATCAGAAGTAATCAGAGCCGTTAATGATCGTGCTCAAGGTAAGAGGTGGGGGCCCTATTTAATACATGATTACAACTAGCTCAATCAAAGTACGATAAACAAGCATATGTTCTCCTCTTCATAATTAGAGTTCACTTAAACGGATCACTGGCTCTCAGTCGTATCCTTTGATCGTTGTGCAGATCCATTAGAGGGAATATCATCATGAGGTGGTGACTTAGGTGATACTAAGAGAGAAGTTAAGAAACACGAAATAATATCAAAAAGTAAAAAATAACTAATAGACGATCAAATTCTAAGAGCTAAGTATCAAAGAAAGATAAGAATACTTAATAAGCAAAAGTAACAGAGATTTGACGATAGACTGTTGTATGTAGGCCTTCCCCATTGCAGAAGGGGTTCCAATCAACAGCTAATGCCATACTAAGGGACCTCTCATATTCGGAGCAACAAGAACAACAGGCCATTCAGTAGCAGCTATCATTAGTGGTGAAGCTTATCAACGAATCAAGATCATGCAAGGAGCCCCTCCATCTTGAGGACGGGTTCCATAGTCAAGAGTGCCGCAACCGCTATCTAATGACCAGGCCATTCCAAAAGAAGAAGAGATTCTACAAGCACAATGGGGCCTGCCTATTCACCCAAGTGAATTAAGCATTTTAAGAGAAGGCCTAGCATCGCCTTTACAGGCTAGTCAATAAGCTGCATCGAAGCAATGCCGATGGAACCACCAAACCATGAGAAATTGTTACAATGACACTCTAAGAACAAACAAATACTCTAAACGAACGCTGCGGCTCGTGCACCGCAGCAGCTTGTTGGATTAAGAAAGCTTCAGGATATCCTTCTCAGGAAAGATTGGGTGCCGTCTATCATGCCTTAAAGTACTTAGCTATATCGAGCTATTGGGTCCGTAATATGTGAATCAGCTGATGAACCTGCTGAGTATTACATTCCTCTAACATATCAAAAATCCCTTCCCCTAAAATTCTGCAACAACTAAGGACATTTTCCCAGTAAAGAAGTCCCATTACTGAACATTCATGAAAAGGATGATGTTGCACATATTGGAAACAACAGCTTTGAAGATAAGTATGATTATCTAATCCATTCAATCCCTCTCGCTGATAAAGCAGGTACATTAACGCACCAGTCACATATTGTGAGCAATGTGATTACCTCGAATTGTCTGCGCAAGGAGCTGAACTGTCTGATTAAGTCCCTTAAGAATAACAAAAAGTGGGAGGAGGAGGAGCACCATCAGTGGCGACACGAACTAAGAGGGCTGATCGCTATGCCAGTCGCTGAGTGGAGATCGGTACTCAAGCCCAAGATGCAGGACGCGAACCACCAGCTGTTGATAGAGGACGTGCACGATCTCGAGACTTAGGCTATTTGCAATGAAGCTGTACTTGACCTCTTATCAAAGAGCACGATCTCTAAGAAGTAATAAATGATCAATATGCCACATAATGCGTAGAGAAGATCCTAGGCTGGACGGAAACAACGTGGATTTCTTGTTGGCTTGTTGAACGACCTTCAAATGACAATTAATTCTTGTGTACATATTGTGGAACGAATAGCACATTGCGCATTTGTTGAGAAATTCGAGCCCAAGCTCACGCAGCTTCTATGCCTGGACATGATTACTAGGAACAATTTGTACTCTCTAGCTAAGTAAAAGCAGAATAGCGACCATGCTAACAAGCTGCGCTCTGTGAAAGTCTCCGAGAAGGGCTGGGTAATAAACGCGAGACAGCATGCTTACAAGGAGGAGCTCGAACAGCTCGGGCACAGCTCCAGCTACAAATCTACGTGTTAACAAGATGATGCCCAGCACCATAAGGGTGTCTGCAGAGTGGGTTTGGAAGGTGCCCCAAGCAATCAAGGAGATGCTTCAACTTGAAGCGAAATGTCAGGACTTCAAGTACATTATGCTGTTCAAGCAGTGCAACGTATCGCAAATACTCTCCACGCGAGCCTTTCTCTTGGAGGACTTCAACAGCTGTCACGTGGAGTATGACAAAATTCTTCAGATCATATATACCAACATTCCTGCAGGCAAATTGTAGAAAAGAATTCAGCAAAAAGAACTGAAATGCCATGCTAATGACATAGTAGAGATGAATGCATATCCAAGTGAACTCCTACCCGAAGATCTGGATGAATACATGCAAATGAGCTTGAATAGAATGGACAGATACGAGAGCAGTAGCTCAGCTACAATTGCAAGCAATGAAGACTAAGAAGTTGAAATGGACAAGCCTGTAATTGAGATTGAAAATCTTGATGAGACAATGATAGAGATGGGTTTACAATAGTGCAACAGTATCAGTGATGGCCCTAAATGAATAGTATGACATATATCAAAATGAGTGAATTGACTCATTCCTTTGGCCTTGCATGACAATTTGGCCTAAATCCCCTGATATCTCTCAACGTTATGTGAGTTATTACGTACACCTAATCCATAGAAAGGAAGATAAGCTTCCGTGTTTATGCCTAACTAACTTTAATTAACAACCATTACATAATAATCTCCTTGTCTAAATATGCAGCTATGGTTGCTACTGCTGTCTTCATATTTTTGTTACCGCATCATACTTCGCTACTTTACCTTCTTCTAAATAAGATAAATTATTCATAAATGGTAATATGCTGAGTGAATTAATGCACTTATTAAAAATCAAACCTTTAAATCAAACATAAATTCCTGGCAGCGCTAATGATCACGTTTAAGCCCATTTATGACAACTATTCATATGAGGCTACTGCAATGAGGCTATGTTGAAGAGTGCTTTATTGAGGCTCTGCGACTACAATGGATGGCCTTCCTAATTAATTATTTGTGCTCGGTACACACTCATGGTTTTTCAAATCTCTGCAACTGTCGCTGTTGGAGCATCTAGGAGTTTTCAGTCTTCATTCGCTTTACCTGGAGCATGTACTCGTGCTTTTCTGCTCGGAGCAGGCGCTCCTCTTCCTTTGACTCTCAAGCTCCTCTTGAGTGGGGCGTCTCTTTGATGATTGCTTCAACGTTGCAGCTGCTCAGCCATTGCCCGCTAAATAAACTTAAGTAATCCTCCATCTAACTTACCAGCAATATTCAAGCACCTCGTGAGTGCATCAGCAAACTCGGGCATCAAGTTCAAATTAAGCTGCCTCTACTCGATCTCCCTCGCAGTTGTTTTTTCCATGGCGCCATCGATCTTTTCTTTGAGTTGATCTGGGATGACAGTATTTAGTATATCACCCAGCCCCTACCTATCTATATTCCTCCAGTAAAAAGCTGGTCTGGGAGGAACTGCATGACTTCCTCGTTCTACTACTCAATTTCCAGAAAATTAGTTACAGTGAGATCCTCGAGATATGGTATCATCTACACCTTGACCTGGTCCCTTCTGATAAACTACACAAATGAGATTGAGACTCATCTCGCTTGAATAACTTACATTTTACTCCCCCTCAAGATTGCACTCAGGAGGTAAGAGTTGGTCAACTTGATGCTTGGCAGGTGCGCCACACCGTCCTACGTGAGGAAGAGATACAGATCCCGCTTGCTGCTGAGCTTAGTCTGCACATCCAAGTAGTTCAGCTTTTTTTACTTCATCGATCAGGTTATTAATATTATCTACTCACTCAGAGAATCTTGATTATGTGTCTGATCGACAAAGGAATTCTCTGCCTCCTTAATTGTTAATCCTGAAACATAATTATTTTCTTTTAATGCTAATGAGATTCTGCTAAGCGCCCAACTCTGCAAATATTGAGAAGGAGAATGTGCCACTTGAAGAAAATGACAATGCCATTAGTGAAGTCTATTTGCTTGGGGGAACTAATGGGTTATTGAGCAAGTAAAGAAGAAGCGTGGGAGAAAGCCCAAGCCAGTTTAATGTGAAGGCGCAGATTTGAATGATTAATCTACAAGGGGTGAGAACAAGAAGTCTTAAAATGAAGCATACTTCATTTCTACGTGCTTGATCACAGAGAGGCTTTCAAATGCTCATTGCGTCTTGACCACCAATTTTTCGGTTAGAGAACTGAAGGAGCGCAATACCATGCTCGCAACATAATGTGGGAATGCCATGGTTGACAACCAGATCTTCTCGTATGATCCCAAGGAGAAAGCTTCAGCACTAATACGCAAACACGATTAAATTGATAGTGCTCTTTCATAACAGCAGCCTTGCGATTTATCGGAGACGGCAAGGGCATGGGCCTTTCCTGATATGACGACCCATGGGCCTGGAGAGCGATGGTAAATGGGGAACAAAGTAACCGTGAGCAAGATGGCTAATCACTGACTAAGGTCGACTCTTTTACCAAGTATGATATGGTGAATGAACCCCTAATTGTATCTGACTCCAGTCATTTCAAGGTAAGCAAGTGAGAACTGTCAAGGCTCAACTAGCTGCGGAATATCAGTGCAAGTCGAATGTGGCATAGTAAATGCATGACCATAATGTAGTCCCATTTGCTATTGGTAGAGCATTAAAGTTATTCAAGGTCAATGTATTTCAAATGCTAGAGGGGTCAAATGACCTTGAGAAGCCTCAATGCTTGATTTAAAAGAGGAAGGCGTCGTTTCACAATACCTGATGAAATCTAGACCATTATCAAGCGAATCATTGGGATTCAAAAACCATAATAACCATTAAGTATCTCAAGAAGTAATTGATGACAATTAGGGGCTATAATGTCTCTCGCCATTGTCTCTCGCGTTTCCTGAGGGGAGAGCTGCACCTCACTTACCACAAAGTCTTTCCTCTGACTTCAAATCATAGCAAGATGAGGACAAAGGTACACCGATAGCTCTCGGAGTGTTTTCATTCAGTCATTATACTGTAAAAATCGTGAATAATTAAATTCTTAAAATATAGAGAAATATAAATAAAAGTTGATGATAAATTTTTTATAATTATTTATTTGAAATTTTTTTGATTTTTTATATTTATTTATATATTTTGGGACCAAGTAGAAAAAAGATATTTATTTTTACTACTTGGTCCCAATATTTATTTTAATATATTTAAATAAAATCGATAAATAAATTAAATCAGAATGTATCATGTAAATGTAATTAATTTTTACAATTATTTAATGTGATTTATGCCAGTTTAAAAAAATGAGTAATTTATCATTAATATTCTATTTAAAGTAACATAATTTTAAAATAGTAATTTTTATGTCTAAAATTGAGATTTATAAAATATATAAAACTAATGAATAATTTACATTAAATAATTGTAGAAAACTAATTACATTTATATGATACATTCTGAATTAATTTATGTATCGATTTTATTTAAATATATAAAAATAAATGGGGGGAGGAAGTTTCCTGCACTGGTTTATGATAAAAAAAAAATTTTAGGGAAGTTTCCTGCACTTTTTTTAATTTTTAATTTTTTATTTAATTAATCTTTTTAACAACTATCAACCAACTTTCTAAACATATTTCATTGTTACAATTATACTTAATTTATAATCAATTAGTCAATATCTCTATCAGCATTAATTTTAAGCACCATCCAAGCACTATCCTTATTATATTAAATACCAGTAATCTAAGAACTTTTAGATATTTAGGCCGGAATAAATCGACTATATATAATTTTTAAATATTTAAGGTGTCCAATTGTTTTCAGTTTATTATTTGTTAACTAAACTCCAGGAACTACTCTTCCTATCATACGTAAAAAATCCTCTTAATATTTAATAAGTCCTTAAATTATAAATTTTTTTGAATTTAATTCAAATTTATTATATTTTACATAAATAAAAAAAGTGCAGGGAACTTCCTCGAGTGCAGGAAACTTCCTCCCCCCAAATAAATATTGGGACAAAGTCTTTAAAATAAATAACTATTTCAACTTGGTCCCAAAGTATATAAATAAATATATAAATTCAAACAAATTTCAAATAAATAATTATAAAATATTTATCATCAACTTTTATTTATATTTCTCTATATTTTAAGAATTTAAGTATTCACAATTTTTACAGTATTATGACTGATTGAATGCTTGTGTTCGGGAGAGATCATTATCAATGTGGATGAGGCTATCATCCAAAGCACTGATTCGTGCAGCAATTCATGGGCGCCGCCCATGGTTCATGCTTATCAATCTGTAGGAGAGCGTATGACTAGGGTGACTGTGACGGTGGCAGCTTCAATTACAGGTAGCATAGTCTTCACAGTATGCCATGGTTATACTAATGCGGTTACATTCGTGCATTTCATGGCATGTCTTGTACAACACTTCGATGCTTAAGACCCTAACTGGCGTAGGCATTACATAATTCTGCTAGATAATTCTCCCTACCACAGGGTTTCCTACACGACCACGATGCTGAAGCAGTACAACATTACATTCCTCTTTTTGGGTCACTACCAGTTTGCAATGGCGCCCGTGGAGCAAGTATTTTGCAAGATCAACAGAGTGGATCTCAATCAAGGCCAGTTGGCAGTCTCGACTAAGTAAGATTATTTCCATGACATCTTAAAGGAAGCAGCTGGGCGAGTACATCAAGCATCTGGCTGTGCAGATATCGTGCATGGACATGGGCTGGCTCCCGCAAGGGTACCTGCGTGCCTTGATTTCCGCTCTCAACCACCTGGGCCTAGAGAATGTCTGATTACAATGGTAATTTGTCATAATCCTGCAATGCACTTTTGAAAGTTCCAAGGCCTTTTTTCAGAAATCTTGATGCTCGATTATCTCGGCTCCCCGATGAGATGTCTGAGTCGGATATTCCACCATCGTAAGATAGCTCGCGCTGCATCGAGTGATGCCCCTGGAAGTTCTATATTTGAAGATTCGCTCGGGACATCTACAGCAATACTTATTTCCCAAAATATGCTTTTTGCCTTTTTCCAAATGTAAGTACCCCCCAATATTATTCCCATTAATTAGCAAACTTTAAGTTAATTATCATATTAAATTTCAATTAAAGGTGAAAACATGGCACCAAGAACAGATTCCAAGAGACAGAAGAAGGCAAGGAAGCACGTGCTCACATTGATGAGAAAGAAGAAGCAGGCTGGGTATCAACTGGCAACTATTCTTGATGCAAAGAAGGAGAATGGGGAGCTAATGGTACTGGTTAGCTGGGATGGATTCAGAGCCTCAGATCGCGACTGGATGCCAGCCAGTTTCTGTGATGGAGAGGGCGCTCATCAAACATTGGAGGACTTCGTCGACCACAACAAAACCCACCTCATGACCTCAGTCCAGTGGAACCAACTCTACAAGGGTCGCACCACCGTCAGGGACCAACCCACTCTGAACTCTGATGGACAGGACTGTTGATCTCGTACAGTCGACTGCTTGCGTTACCGAGTGCGGCCCCACACCTCTAAGACCCCTACCAGCTCTCACATTATCTCCTTAAATCGTGGAGGCTCTCACCGCAGTCTTGACTCAATACGCTAACAAAGATCTGGAGAGGGACATCATTCAACTCATATCAGATGAGTTCGACGAAGAAAGCAACAACCTCCTTGAATAGATAGATATGAGATCCCATATGATAACCTTGAAAAATGGAAGAAGGGAGGGAAGAAATGTGGCTACCACCAGTGAGAAAACATTGACTACTCGACGATGATTGCAGAGACCAGGGAGAAGTTCATGGATGGCAAATTGCAGGGGGTGCTAGCCGCATTCTCAAAGTTGAAGCTATACCCAGATGATGTTGAAGAGCTCCACAAACTTAAGGTTTTCCAGACAGATCTCTGGCACCCAGGAAAGCAGTCCCGCAATGCATGTCTGATTCACTCAGTGTACATGATGCTTGGAGGTCCCCTATTCGATGACGCCTCCAAGTTTACACAACTCTATCTCTCGAGGACTCACATGGCTAAAACAGAAACCCTGGGATGCAGTGGGAGCATGGCTATTCTCTCAAGAATATCAAGCAACTCATCTATGATCCCAACTAATATTGCTGGTTGAGTCCTCAAATGGATGAGGTGATAACAGGCTCAGTGCTTAGAGCTCTTAATGCTGGGAAACGTGGAGTGGTATATGGTTACCTCAATGCAGAAGAGGTGGATACAAGCTACTTTCTCCAGATGATGGTAGAGATCACTATCATGATTGACTGGTAAGAAGAAACCATTGAGCAGCTTCCGCAGGCGTCATCGCAAAGTCGAAAGGAGTGTGGTATATTCTTGACAGTGCAGAGGAGGGACCTATCCCAGTGGAACCAGATAACAAGCTAGCTAAGGAATTGCTAGACGGCGTCACCTACTCGGCTTAAGCACCCTCGATAGTGATAACAATCCTAAGAGCAAATTAAGATTACTCATTAGAGAGTGACAGCTTATTCTTGGTGGAGACATTAATATCTTTTTTAGACTTTTTGCCTCCTGAGTTGAGAAGTCTGAATGACTTTGAAAATCAAGTTCAAAAAGAATTGTTTGTAGAATATTTTATAATTTTAAACACAAATCTGATAATCAAAATAATTCAAAGATAAATTTGAGTTAATTTAATATAATATAATATAGAAGTAGATGAAAAATAATCCAGCAGTAGATATAATAGATCTGGCAACTTATCAAACCCCATTAGTCAATTCAGAACGAAGATGAGGAGATAAGAACAATTAATAAAAATTTAATTATTATTGGTGTAAAATTATAATGTTTGGGCTAATAATCAAAACCATTGACTCGATAAATTGTCTCTATAAAATAAACCAATTGGGGTGTGTAAATTTGAATTTATCCTAATTATTATTACGCCAATAATAAGTATATTTTAATTTAATTGTACTTATCTCCTAATATCCGTTCTTAATTGACTTATGGGGTTTTGCATGCCTTATGAGGAAAGAGGATGCCAGAATCATGTTCTGGCGATAAAATTCATTTTAGAACTTTTAACTTTTACTGAAAATTGGAGGTTCATATTAATTATAGCTAAATTAATTATTTACATAAAATAAGGAAAATAAGTTTCAAATTTGAAAATATGAGTTTAAAAGAAGACTATTGCTTATATGAATGCTTAAATTTTGGTTGCTGATTTGTGTGTGTCTTTAGTAGAAAAGTTGTTATATATTTTGGAAGTTAGATATCAAACAAAAATATTAGTAGGATAAGTGGGATGAAGTTAGACTTTCAAAATCTACTTCTTATATCATTTCAATAATTATTCTAATAGAAATATTTCTTTTTGAGGAGTGATGACTTTTTTGAGATTTTTTATAGTTATTGTTATGGCCAATACAGCCTTTAGATCCTTACTATAATATAATTTGCAGGATTTTCAGCATATTTTTCAATCTTAACATTTGCTTCAATGCATTGAGAGTAGTCTAACTCTTCCATTCAAAGATATATCAACAGTCACTTTGCTTTCCTGAAAACATTGGGCAACCAATTTCTTCTGTTTCATTTTGAAAAACAAAATTTCCTTGAATAAAGGATAGTAACGTGGCCTATTCCACTCTCTCCAATTTAGAAACATTCAATAGAGCATTATATATTGCAGTGACTTGTCATCTCTTATACAGTCATCTACTCAGCTATTTGAATTAATACCCATTTAAAAAGGGATGCACTCTCCTTGCAAGTATTATAGATTTATATTTATGTTCTTGATACCATTGTAATAACTGTCATCATTCATGATGATGACCTTCAGTTTGGTATTATTCGCCAGATGTTCAGGCAGGATGTAAGTAAATAGTTTTCCTTTGATTTATTAAGCAATTCCTCTCAATCATAGTGAATAATCTATAAACAATTTCTCTAAACATTTAAGGAATTCCTCTGATTCTTCGAAGTTTTCGCCAAATCACAAAGAGATTCCTGAAATATCATCATGATTCATACATTGCATGAAACTTTTCAGGACAATCTAATAGTTATTACCGGCTACCATTTTGGTCGCGGTAATGAAGCAAGGGAGTATCAAATAGTCCTATGGCCTGAATGCCAATACGCGTTCCTGGAAGATATTTTAAGTGATAAATATTTGGCTTGCTCAGAATACAAACTAGTGTTCTTGAATAATTCTTGAATCTGCTTATAAGCTTCTTGAATGAACTGTTAACGGATCTGATAAACCATTAAACAGACATCAATATCATAAAAGCTGTCATTTTTATAGCTCAACTTATTTTCGCAATCATAAGAATATTCGAGGAACGCTTACTCGTAGTCATCCAGTTCCGGAATGAAATGTAAATATTCGCTCCTCTCATCATCCTCTTAGTAGTCATCAGCAACTTCTGTATATTCATAGCTTTCATTCTCCAAAAGGTTGCTTTAATCTTGAAGACTGTTAAGACCAACTAATTGGTCTAAAAAATGTAGGCATAGGTGCAAAAAACTTCTAAAACATAAAGAGACATTGCAGATCTAGTAACACCGTAACAGAAAATTCTGTCATTCCTACTATTTCGAAACTCGCAATGCACCTTTGTTAATATAATTTGAT
The DNA here is from genome assembly GCA_000711775.1 of Oxytricha trifallax. NCBI lineage: Eukaryota > Ciliophora > Spirotrichea > Sporadotrichida > Oxytrichidae > Oxytricha > Oxytricha trifallax. The sequence continues at coordinate 34,185 of ARYC01003178.1, read as the reverse complement.
GTCCATCAGCTAAGAGTTTGGTCAATGACAGACTCCTAAGTTGCACCTTTAACCCACTCTCCATCAAATTTGATGTGATTCTGGTATCCATAACTATGCCTATTAATACTCTTAATTAATTAATAATCTTAAATATTTAATTTTCTCTTTCACTTTATTTTAACTTTTTTATTATATTTTTAAATAAACTTGATTAATAACAGATTAAATTAATAATATATGTATCAACAAAACATAAAATGTCAATTTTAGGCAAATATTTAAATATATGTATTTTTAATTTTTATAGAATTATTTAAATATAGTATATTAGTTGATCCGAGTATAACTTTCCAATCTCCATTTTACAGCCAATTTATATAGCGTTAAGTTTATGGTTTTATTATTTAAATGAATATTTCTCTTTAACTAATTCATAAAATCTGCTTAAATGGAGATTAATCTAATCATTATTTAACCTCTCTGTGGTATCAATGTTTAAAATATATACCAACCTCCACTTGTTGAGTAATGATGTGATGTAGTAGAGTGAGTTACATAGTAATGACAGCCAGTCAGTCAATAATTAATGATTTCAAATACACTCATTCTATTAACTCCCTTTAAAATTAGTCAACCGAAGTATTTTAATTATCTTTATCATTTATCAATTATTGTAGGAATACATTCGATTTGGGAAAATAAATTAAAATTAATTAATTATTAATTACCTTCAGTTATGTTTTTGGAAAATGTCTGCTAACCATGACAATATTATACTCTATGGATAGCGTATTAAAAATGAGACGATGGTTGTTATTGCTATAATAAATTTATCTCATCGCCCAAGCGAGAAAAACCCATTATTCTATTTTTGGGAGTTAGCTCAAAATCAAAATATCTCGCTATCTTGGATGATTTGGGAATAATGCCAATAGTAATGTCCAGCTTAAATTGCGGGATCTACCGTTGAATTCATTTATTTTTGAATTTAGACTCACTTTGAATTTGATAACTGCCATGATTTTAATATTTAATTAATTTAATTTTAATTCATTTTCCCAAATCGAATGTATTCCTACAATAATGGATATAATAAATTAAAGTAAATCAATAGTAATAATAGTTATTATTTAATTTATGCTCATTTTTTCTATGTTCTTCCTGTTCATCTCACATTTATTGTTTATTTTTCTCAATATGCAATTACACTACTTAGATCTTAACAATATTTAACATGGTTTCTACAATTCATCAATTTTAATCAATATAAATATTATCAAATTATTCAAAAATAATCAAGAAATTAATTAGTTGTTGTTAAATCATTTCTTTTAAGGTATAAATTTCGTTTTATTAGTCATTATGAATATTAATCAACTCACTAAACATATTTATAATACAAAGACAATTGCTTAGTATTAATCTGATTTTAACTATTTAAACACATATCCTCTTTCATCTCTTATTTATATAGAAGCTATTCTTTCAGTTCTTCATCAGTTGCTGCTATCTTCGTGTCCTTTTATATGAGTATTCGGTAGTGTCTTAAATTTCGCACATTATGAGTGTATTCCGTGAGTTTTTGAGGCATCTCCGCGTATCATGTTAGCTACAGTTGATCCTGCTCCCACTGTATATACAGTGCATCATCAGTAACAACCTGTAAAAAACACTTACTTTCAAGTCAAAAATATTAAAATATGGGTGATAGTAAAAATTATCAATCAATGAAGAATCTGAACTTGAGAAGAATGAAATAAGTTTAGGTAAGTCACGTTTTTCTTTTGAAAATTCATTTTTACCTAAACTTATTTCATTCATCTCAAGTTCAGATTATTCATTGATTGATAATATTTACTATCACCTATATTTTAATATTTTTTACTTGAAAGTAAGTGTTTTTTACAGGTTGTTACTGATGATGCACTATATATACAGTCAAAACCTCAAAATCCCTTAATGAGGTTTATAAGTGCTTTGATTTGTAGGGAATTTGTTAGGGGTTGGGATTATTAATAGGTTTTAATGTGAAATATATAGTAAATATTGTATTTAATTTAATCACTCAAAACGCACTTTTGGATTGTGTGGTAGAGGTCTGAAGTTTATTTTACTTAGCCACAACTCTATCTGCTCTATTTATATGTCTGATCTTGAGTTTGGTTATATTAATATTGACTCTGCCATTTGTTTCATTGATTGAGAAACTCTTGTTTTGTCAATAAATTACTTTATTCTTTGTTTAGCATCCTTCTCGCATCTTGTAGAGTAGTAATCATTGCGAGGCATATCGCACTCTATTATTATTGCTGCTAAAGTCCACACATTCCACTATAAGTCTCCATCTCTCCAGTCTTCTCTTTCTGGATAATAGCCTGGAGTTCCCATAACAGTCCCAATCCTTGATACTTCCACTCTTAAGGCTCAGTTAAAATCAATAATTTATACTCTTACTGGTGAAAAGTTTATTATTATATTTTCTGGCTTCAAATCTCTGTGAAAAAACCTTAATTTATGAAGCTCCTTATTACCTTGTATGGTCTGAGTTGCTATTAATCCAAGCTGCTTCTGGTTTCTTTGATCAGTTATGAAATCTCTGAGAGTCGTTTCAAAGAGTGGGAGTCTGAAAGCAACATGATCTTTTGGCAAGGAGAACAGCATCTAGCTTGATTAAGTAACTACACTCTTTAAACTTTGCTTGAGTGAGTACTTGATACTCATTTGTGAACTTCATCTAATATTTATCATCGCTTAAAAGATAGTTGAAGGGATACACCTTGTATGCATATTTGATGATCATTGATAACTTTCTTATCAAAGGAGTCTTCTAAAATAAGGTAGCTTAAAAATGAAATGTCTGGGTCAATTTAAGCAAGAACAGGAACTTCTAGTATTAAATTTCAATCATAATCTTCGTGATTTCAGATGCAAGTAGGTTGCGTGATTTCCTCACATATTCTGATTCACTAGCATGTTCGACCTCTACCACTTTCGAAGATTCTCTAGCTTTTTTTTTGTTGAGTAGCTTCAATTCATCTTCATGTTTTTCAATCTCTATTTCTTTCCTGTGAGCTTTTAAAAGATGCTTCCTTAAATCTCTTGTATGAGCATACCGCTTTTGGCACTCAAAGCAATAATACTTTCCATCGATTTTATCGTGCTTTAAATATATAGTGGGCTTAGATTCTCTATGCTCCTTCATATGCCTATACCAACTAGACTTATGAGCGAAGTCTCTCACACTACTCACAAAAGTATACTTCTACTTCTTCAGTTTATAAAGGAATTTCATTAATACCTTTTTCCTCCTCTTTGTCTCCAACACACTTGTTTGCCTTTTAATTTCTATTATTAATTTCTATTTTAATAACAGAGAGTTCAAGCAATAGCTCTGGTAGTTCTTTATTAGAGTTCAACTCACAGCTATCACACTTTTTGTTGTTGCCAAAGGTAAGTCTCATTTGGTTTGATAGGAGTGCTGTCGTTTTTCTTAAAATGTTAGCGCTCATATTTAAATTTCAATTTAAAATTATAAAACTGCCTCTATAACTCAGAGCTCATATGATAGCTTTGCAAGCCTCAAAGTTTCAAGTGAAGATTTTAGAGTATTAGAGAAGGAAAATGAGTGCCAAGTGACGATCTACTTTAAACATAGTAGAGAAAGTAACCATTTTTACTATCAATAATAAGTTGATTATAGCACGTAGCGATTTAGGAGGTGCACCTAATTAAGAACGTACTGATTTAGGAGGTATTTTGTGATTTTGTGATTAAAATTAGGGTGCTCCTAATTAAGTACTACCTTTAATTAAAGATCCTAATTAAGTACTAGCATTTTAGATGTTCCTAATTAAGTTAGTACTAATTTAAATTAAAAAATATGGAACTATAACAGTAGAAATTGATATCAATCTCTCAAGTTGGAAACCAGTTCTCAAAACCTTCTCTATATCCTTCTCAGAGGTTGACCTCCTATAGGATGCCCATATTTAATAGTAAGTTTTACAGAGGTATATAATTGAAATCAATAAACTTAAATTTGAATATCATTTCTTAGATCTGTAAACAAAATGGAGTCAATGAATGATGCAATGAAAAGAGTGCAAGATCAAGAATTGATTCAAAGACTTAGAAGCAAGGAAGATTTGCACCACTACCTGGTGTAGCAAGGTAAGGAACTCATAGAAACTAATCTTGATTATGTAGTTGGTTTGTTTCTGCCAACTATGGAAGGCAATAAATTTTCATTTCTAAGGGCAATACTCTGTGAATAGAAGAAAGCATTGAAAACTTAAGATGTAAAGTTTGCAGAGATTCCAAACTATCCAGAAATCTCAGTGACTAATTTATATGATGATGCAATTAATGACCAAGAGGTCTCGCAGTTCCTGCCTTCTAAGAAGCAGTTGTCAAATAAACTACCTGAAAGAAATTATTTTTTTGGCATACTAAAAACAATAAAAGGCGATTACATGAAAGAAATTATTCAAGAATCTTATAAAAAGAGGTACAGCATCTCTCAGAAGACAAGAACAAGCAAGGCATCAAGATAAGTGAGAGCTGGCTGACAGAGCTGCAGAAGTACCCTTATATATCAAGTAAGATTTGGAGCTTAACTCTTTAGAAAAATCTGGAACTGGTATATTCTTGATGAAGGAATAAAGCAAACTTCACAGAGAGCGAAAGTCGCAGACAAAGTATGAAGTTAGCAAGAGACTTTATTCAAATATTTAACCGCCAGAGTAAATGAACATAGATGCTGGAGCTGGCAGCAAGAGAAGAAACCTAGGAGGAGGGAAGTAACAGGAGGAAGAAAAGAAAGAGAAGTCAGCTCCTACTAAGGAATTTTAAATGTGACTTATATATTCATTAACTTAAACTATAGAATTTATTTGTATACATTCACTCTCCCTTCTTTCGCACACTTTTTAGCCAACTAATTGTCTACTCTCTTAGCTGAACTTTTGATAATGTAGACTATATCTATAGGTAGGCCATGCATCAAGTGGTATAGCAATAGTTTTTTTTATAATGACCTTTAAGTATACCCCAATAGAACTCAATTCCATTAAACTGTGGACTGTAAGGTACGTTGAACACTGGCGTTATTCTAAGTTGTTCATAACTCTTCCTTGTTTCTTTAGTCTTATGAACAGAAAGATTATCAACGAATAGTGTAATCTCTAATTCAGGGTACTTCTCTCTCAGCTGCTCTAAGAAATTAATATACTGGTCTTAATAGAGCGATGATGAATAAGATAAGTTTCTAAATTAGCATCCTCGCTAATTCCTCCAAGAATTTTCATTGTTTATACCTTAACTTTCTAGTCATATACTTCTATATTACTATGTCTCTTATACCAAGACTTTTAGATGAAAGTGTTGAAGGTAAAAATAGCCTCGTCAGCTTTTATAAACTTACTATTATTCTATTAAACTCTCTGCATTTAATCATAAATATAATTTAAGTTATTGTTGTAAAATGGCAGAGTGAAATCAATTACTCTCTTGATACGATTAACACCTTTGTAAGAGATACCTTTTCGTTTATAGATGTTGGCTATAGACTATGCAGAGATCTTCAACTCAGGGAACTGGCGGTGAAACATAGTAGCTCGTTGGTCGAGAGAGAAGTGAGCCCAATACTTCAAAGTTTTTTCATTGATAAGATAGTCTATATGCTTTTATTGGAACTTTGATCCTCTTAGCCTTAGAATTCAGCTATTATTGCTTTAATTACAAAGCTAGCAAACAGTGAGAGCGAACAGTTGATGGACTTCGCTTTAAGAGCAGTGCGATAGACTTATAGTTTAGTATTGGTTTGATTTATTCACTGTATATATCACATCCATAGCGCAGTTTAAACACTATATCTATATACTTTTCATCATAAATAGACCCCAAAAGCTTGTAATTTTGTCTCGCATTTAATTAATAACCCAACCCCTAATAAATTTCCTACAAATCATAGCATTTATAAACCTCATTAAGGGGTTTTGTGGTTTTTAGTGTAGCAGGATCAACTGTAGCTAACATGATACGTGGAGATGCCTCAAAAACTCACGGAATACACTCATAATGTGCGAAATTTAAGACAGTATCGAATACTCATATAAAAGGACACGAAGATAGCAGCAACTGATGAAGAACTGAAAGAATAGCTTCTATATAAATAAGAGATGAAAGAGGATATGTGTTTAAATAGTTAAAATCAGATTAATACTAAGCAATTGTCTTTGTATTATAAATATGTTTAGTGAGTTGATTAATATTCATAATGACTAATAAAACGAAATTTATGCCTAACTAATTTGTTTTTAGGCTATTAATATAAGAAGGCATTGAACTTATATACCACGTGAAAAGTATATATTTTGTTTAAAAAAAAAGATCTCATAAAATAAATATATAAGAGATGTGTTTATTTAGAGTTTACCCATAGATTTCTTCTTATTAATGTAAAACTCAATTGAATTATGCTCATTTAATAAAGAAATTAACATTCTTATGAGTTCTATGTCTACATCGTAAAATTTGATTTATTCATTAATTGCTTTCTATAAAACATTAAACTATAGTTATACAAGATTTTTACAATTAAATTTCACATTTTATATTATTCATTTAACTAACTAATTCAAGTAAGATTCAAATTTTGTATATTTATAATTAAATGGAAACAAGTTGATTTCTTTTATTTTATAGAAAATATTATAATAAATTTAATAAAGATTTAAAAAGTTCAATTTTTATTTCTTATGGCATGTTATTATGTATTATTTTATTTTTAATTTCCCACTGATATCCACATTAAGTGCCTGAACTTAGTCATATTATGTATTCTGTTTAAATATGCAAGTGACTATTAGGAGTAGCAGTATCATATAATTCCAATTCCTTTTACTAACCTGACTTGCTTTAACATATCAACTTATTAAAACTGTATTTCTAGACCGTGGAATATGAAACTCAACTCTGTCTCTCTAAGCCATGCATTTAGGAATGAGTAAACAGTCCTAATAATACCATCACAGCTGAGATTGAAGCTTCACTCTTTGGAACAGATAGTTGAAATTTAGGAATCGAGAGGCACTGCACCACCTCCATCAATTGCTAGTCATCCGAGTTGCTCCCTAACTGCATCAGTTAGTTGTAATCTAATATTTATTAGGAATATCCATAAATAAGCGAAAGTAAAGTGATTATCTAATTCTGAATGCTTAATAATGACAAATAATTTTAAACTCTTTCAAATGTAAAAGTTGAGCATTCGAATATATCAATTTAGTCATTAGTATTATTCTCAGTCCATTCACAAGAATAAATGATGGCTATTTTTTAATAAATCCATATTAAGTTGATTTCATCATTAATTAAAACTTAATTTTGGTAAATAAGTTATCAATGTTTATAGAAACAAACAATTATTTTGAGAATGCTTTTTTTTATTTAATGTTAATAGTAATTGAAGCTCAAAAGCCAAATTAATCCATCTTAGATTAACCACTTATAGATCCCAACATAAATATTCGATGAGTCATAATCGAAAAAATAACACTATGAAGCATAATTGCTATAATTATAAAATTTAAAAAGTGCAATTTTATCTTAGAAAAATATTTAAGTTTACTATTAAGCCTTGAAGGCGAGACAATCCTCAAATGAACTCAAGGAAAGCTAGGAATTTGTTGGTTCAAAGATATTTCAAATACCTAAGATCAAGACAAAAAACAATCTTATGCATCATTGTAATAATTGACTAACAAAATTATTAATTATTCTGCTATTATAATGTGAATTCAGATAACAATTATTTATATAAAATGAATATAAATAAGAATATAATTATAATGGGTATCATTAATAGAGTAGAAATTTATGACAAATAGAATGATCATTATAAATTATATTTTATCTTAAATTATTATATAAAGCTAATCACATCCAGAATGATTAGTTTAAAAGGAGACAAAACAATTTCCAATTCTAAAATAAAGCAGTAGAATTTTACCACAATATAAAGTATAAAAATCATTAAGAATATGTTTAGGTCCTCTTCTCTAAAAGAAAAAGAAGAAAATAAAATAGAAAACATAGTAGAAATTAAATGCAAGAATAGGATGAGTTTTAAAAGAAACATAGTTTTTAAAGATGTTAAGCTGAAATATCATTTTTAAAAAAGTACATTATAATTTAGCATTTGATATACAACTATTTTTGCGATTGTATTTGATTTATAGCAAGTATAAACAAAATGTTAAGTGCAATGAACAAATAACATAGAATTTAATATTGAATAATTAGTTTGCTTGCCTCTTTATTTCTTTAGCTTTTTATAGTTACTAATACCAGCAGTGATAGCTCTAGGTTAAATTATTTGATTGCTCAGCATAGGCTATGTATTGAGTGAATAACCTGATTAGTATCAAATTGTATTGGTAACACAAGTCTATATATTACTCATTAATTCGTTTCATTTCTGGAGAGCCATTGATTATTTGCAAGTAAATGCATTTGGAAATCCAGGAATCGAAGCATGATTCATTCAATTATTGTCAAGCTGACCACCACCAACCATCCAGATTTAGAATAAATGTTTGAATTTAAAAATGGTTGTTCTTAGGTTTATCTTTTTCTTCCATTGAATGCAATATAATTTATCTATTGTATGTCGTATTTATTATTGAATATAAAATTTAGAAAATTTTAGTTTTGGATTTTTAATTTCTATCAATTATAATAAATTAGTTCACTGTGTGAATTAAAAATATTTGTAGGGTTTTAATTTATCGAAGAAGTAGTTGGTTATCATTAAAAAGACAATTTTAGTTGTTATTGATGTTTAAAAATAATAATTCTGAATTTATGACTTTATTATATAATTAACTTTGTTGTTTTAATTTCATAAATATGGTTTAAAACATTATTACTGTCAAAGCTTTCATTAGATAAAAGTTAGTATTGAAATGGCTAGATTAATAATATATAAAATCGGGAATCAATATCAATTGTTAAAATACCAAATGAAAAAAGCAAAATCAAAATTTTCCCTCTAATAACTTAGATAAGAAAACATAAAACTACTCCTATCTCATCAAGAATAGTTTTATACGCTAGCTAATTCTAAATATAAAATTAAAGCCTGAAAGCTGATTTCAATATATAAAAATATACATTAATGTGAATGCTAATAAATCTTAATGTACGTTGAAAAGTGACAATTTTTTATTTGTAAAATAAATTTATAGTATTATTTGGCAATAATCTTCTGCAAATAGTATAATTTTAGTTGAATAATAAAAATATTAATATTACATGAATAGAGATAGATAGATAGATAGATAGATAGATAGATAGATAGATAGATAGATAGATAGATAGATAGATAGATAGATATAGATAGAATAGATAGATACGATAGATAGATAGTAATAGATAGAATATAGATAGATAGATAGATAGATAATAACTTAAGGTAAAATTAAATGCGTCACTAATAACATTGTAGTATAAATGCAAAATGTAATTTATTACTCATTCTTTCTTCTCTTATGTAAATGCTTCCTCCTCCTCATTTATCTTTTTCAAAGCATCTCTCTCTAGATCACTAATTTGTTTCTGCTCTTTCTTCTCCGGTTCCTCCTCAAAAGGTCTAGGTTGGGTACTCGAGGTCACTTCGTCGTTTCTGGATTAATTTGTGTTTGTTTGCTCAGTCAATCCCCTCTAATACTTCTTTGCCCTCTCTTTGACTTTTCTGTGAGAATAGGTAGTCTTCTACTTCTCCTCCTTCTTCAATTACCGCGCCGAAGATTGCATCTCCTTCTTCTTGGATCATTTCCATTTGTAATTTGACTCCGTTTTCCAAAATCATCTCAGTCTATTCTCTCTTAACCCGAAAACTTTTTGATTCTTGCTTCTGTCCATTTGCTCATATCTTATCTCTTTTATCTTTTTTCCAGAATTGGGCCTTCTCGTCAATGTTGTTGGCTCTGAAGTTACCCTTCTTGATGCCATAGCTTTGGTGATATTTGTTGTGTTATTGGTAGTCCTCTGTTTTTGCTCTTCCATCTTGTTAATCTTCTTCTTTAAAATTGATTATTAGGTTTTCTCTTTTTAATTCGATTAAATTTTGAATTTTAATTATAAATCTCTTCACATTCTATTATTTATACCTCAATGATCATTAGATCACATTCTATTACATGAATATGCAGAAACTACAGTTGTTTAAATCAGCTTAAAAATTAAAAAATTATTAATGAGTAATTCTGTTAATAAAAACAGTTATTGCTAATGAGTAAATAAATAGCTTAAAAGTTGAAAGAAATTTTGAATATTGCGAAATATATTTATTAAGATAGATCTTTTGTAAATGCCCTATATAAGTTAAAAAATAGAAACATTATTTTATTAAAATATCTAAATGTGGGTATGTATAGAAATATAAAAAAGACATACCACAAAACTGATTTGCAATACATTTCTATTGGATTTTTAGAGTTTAGATACACATAAATATTAGTAATTACAATTATCTCAATCAGCATTTAAAAATTTCATTTTTTTATTACTTTATCATATATTATTTTCTCATTATTAAAAAAAAATTTATTAAATTTAAGGAGCAGATTAACTTTATTTTATTGAGTTTTGTTTTGTTAAATTTTTTATATTAACAGCTTTTGTTTGCTAATATAAATTTGTTATAATATTAATTGAAATTAAAGAGAAAATTTCTTAAAGAAATTATTGTTGATGTTATTTATAATTATTATAATTAAATTCAATTTTATGATAAAAATGTTTTCTTGACATTCATTAATACAAAGATGCAAAAAACTTTAATTGCAAGAGAGTAAAAGTAATATCCGTGATAATTAATTGACAATTTAGTTAAAATCCCAAAATTATAAATAATATAAAGCAATTTGGGTGAAGAAAGTATAAGATAAATTAGAGATAAATCATTATTGCATCAGTAAAGTAAAATTTGTATATATTAATGATAATATAAATTAACACAAATCAAATTAAAGAAGGAAGTCGAAAGCACAAAGAGCAGAAAAGAATGCGCTAACTCTTATGGTCAGGATTTCGTTTACTCATAACTTGTAGAAGGTAAGGGAGCTTATTAAGTCACAAATGAAATTGTAATCATTAAGCACTAATGTTAATATATTCATTATTTGTACTCAACAAAATTCTTGCGAGATTGCATAGGCATCTAATCATGATTTGTTTTTAACAGATAATATGATTATGATGATAGCACTACAGACCACCTGTGCTCAAACATTTTCTGAGTAAGAAGTGATATCACTGGTACTATCAAGTTAAACAATAGTCTAAATGCCTGTACCAAGTATAAAAAGCTTATTCTGAAACTTGATCCATAATAGCAGTAGCCGACATTACAAATGACATCTGTAAGCACAGGAGCATTTAAATATGTTGTTTTCGCAATTTCGAAGATAATTCAGGCGACTATTATGCCAACTTCACTAAATAAAATGCAATCAGTGAAAATTATATGGATAGTATATCATTTGAGGCTCTTGCTTAAAAATTTGTGTATATTATTTATGTAAAATATGCTAGATTTATAATAGAATGTTATATTATAGTAAATTTAAGTATTAAAGCTTATTGTTGTTTGAGGCAATTATTTATATTAATATTTTTAATTAATATATCTAAGTATATTAATTTAGAGTAAGAAATATAAATGAAGCTTGTTTTTAAATGTTATGAAGCATAATTTATTCCTTATTTTAAAAATGAGTAATAATTAAATAATTTTCTATTAAAAGTATCAAATCTTTAAATAATAACATTTTATATGTATAAAGGAAATAATTTTACTTTAAATATCAATGAATAAATTTAATTTAATTTATGTAGAAAAGTAATTTCCTTTCTAATAAAAGTAATAAGAAGAAATAATTTTATATTTTAATAATATCATAAAATAGGCTTAAGTAGTAAAAAAATATAAATTTATTAATTGAGCCCATACTAAATATAATATAAAAATTCAAACAATTTAAAAAAAAATAATTAATACAATGTTTGAATAGTACTTTAATTTATAATTAGTCATAAGAAATGAAATATTCGCGATTTTTATACTATTTTGGTTTAATGATATGATCAGCTTGTCTGTTACTACTTACAACTCAACACTTTCAGAAACAAATGCTGCATCAGCCTTCAAGATTTTTATTAGAGGATTTAATATATCTCGATCCTGATGATTCAGTTACATTAAACGTTTGTGCTTCCTCAATTACTGTAGCTAGCTTTGGAGGGCCTTGATTAATTAGTGATATGGCATACAATGTCATCTCAAATTCTTAAAGCATTCAGTTTTGAAGATTGCATGTATTGCATTGTGATATGTTCTATCACATGTATTTTTTCTAATAGATTCATCATCTACAACATCAACACACTAAACTGATTACAATCTGGAAAGGTGCCATGAGAACCTTCATTCTATTCGAATAAGATTGGCTAGCCTGATTCTTAGTAGATTTACTACCTATATCTAATCCTTAAGATCTCTAAAATTGCGAGGAAATCGGCTAGAGAAATCCTCTCGACACCAGAGGAAATAGGTACCAAGCATTGCGACTTTCGCTTCTCTTTATGGGGTAGTTCACCGAGGCCTTTGACATTTTCATTATTTGATGCTCGCAAGTATTTTAGCTTTTAGGATGGCCAAGGATGATTTAATAATAGGGCAATAAAATAGATTTTTTCAATCAATATTGTAGGAATACATTCAAATTTGAGAAATTAATTCAATTTAAATTAATTTCCCAATTTTGAATTTATTCCTACAATAAAGAAATTTGATAATCATATTAATATAATATATAGAAAAATCTAAATCACTTCTAACTTCGCCCGGGGTAGGTTGGCAGAACCTGGTGTTGGGCTATTGAATGAGCCTAGTTTCTCCCAATTTAGACATACTTTACTCAAAAACTAACCTGCAATAAAGTCTAAGAAATTTATTTTAATTTTAATATCATTTTTTTAAACATATTAAATCTTAATCATAAAAAACCCTATTTTTGTATATGCGTAATCATATCCCTAAACGATTCAAAGTACTAATTATAAACTTATTATCTTCGTTACTCTTGTAAGAACTCAATTTAAATCACTACATCTAACGAGATATTAATAAGTTCAGGATCTCAGACTTGTGCTTTCGTATAAAATATCACTCAATAATATAATCATTTTTGTTTTAAAGGTCTTTCATAGTAACTTTAAAATATTAGGTTTTACACCATGTAGTTGGTCTGTTACAATAATATTGAGTGCTATACTTCCAGCTGACGATTTTGAAATTCATATTTTAAGCTTGCTAATATATACTATCAGCACAATTCCTACCAGCTCATTCTCAATTTAACTCTCAATGAGAGTTCTTAGCTGCTTGATTCACTCTCTGAAGGAATTCCTTTCATTTCTCCTTAGGGGTTTCACTATTGTACTTGCATATTTTTGTTCATTTACTTCTCTATTTAGTTCTATATGCTAAATATATTAAGTGCTTGTTCTAGAATTTATTCACTAAAAATTAATGTTTATATTTCATTTAAAAGCATATAATCATCAAATTCGATTAAAATTATAAAATTATACTCTTTTGGAGATTCATAAAACAAATAGTAATTAAAAGAGAAATTAAAATATATAAGTAAATATAAAAGATATATGAGTATTTAAATTATTCATCAATCAAAATAGAAGCAAAAATGGGAAGTTAGTTGCACAACCTCTTATAATTATGATATTTATGATTTTAGGAAAGTTGATATGAAAGAGTGAAGATTGCTCCAATAATTTATCTTCAAGGATGAAACAAAACGTTAAAATATACAGAATAAAAAACCAATATTTTGAAATTTAATTAAAAATAAATATTAATTCTTCGCTTTTAAACAGAAATTTTGAATATATTATCACTCTCAAATTGATTTTATCGGAAAAATTTGATGCTTAATACTATATTTAAATATAATAAATATTGTCATATTGATATATAAAGAATATTTATATTTAAAATGAATATGATGTCCAAATCATTTATACTTTGTATTAATAAAGCAACATCAATAGTCTTATCACTTAAATGGCTGTTGTTTAAAGCAAAAAGACAATTCAACAACACCACTTCTAACAATTAATAAGTATTAATCCATTAATATCTAATTATTAAATGAGCTAATTCTTTAGAATTTTGGCTGAGAATTTCAGATATTCTATTAGCGCTACTATTTTATAATGAGATAACAGCAACAGCAGGGTTCAACTTCAATGAAAGTTCTTAGCTTTATAAACAAACCCCAAAACAAGGCAATTGAATTTTCGAGCCTCCTCATAAGATCAAAAGTAGTTTCATAGAGAATAAACTCTTTAAGTCCAAGTGCTTCTTAATTATAATATGCAGTAGATATTGTGAAATCGGATAGGATCAATAACTGGTGAATAGTCGAACAAAAGCCAACAAGAAATCAAGCAAGGTACTGCATTTGACTCAGCAATTTCGTTCAAGCTATAAGAATCATGATCAAGAAATATGATAATTATTAGATCATATTATTCTTAAAAGAGTTTAAATAATATATTAATAATAATAATAATAATAATAATAATAATAATAATAATAATAATAATAAAAGTTTAATCGATTTCAACATTCTAATATTATTACTTTAAATATTTTTATGTATTATAAGCTGTTTTTTAATTCTCAAATCATACTCCAAAAAGCAATACCGTATTTTATCATTAAAACAATGGGCTATCATAAAATTCATTTCAACTTCAATAACATGAAATAAGAGAACTCTTTGAATAAGAAATTAAGAAAAGCAATCGCTATAAATAATTTTACATTGCTTTGAATAAAATATGTATTTAAATATAAATATGAAAAAATTAGAAAATTATCTTAATAATTAGTTAATTATTAATAAAATTATGATATATTCAAATTATAGATTAAACTAGAAATAGTTAATATAATTGCAAACATCAATGGAAGACGAATCCTATAAAATAGACTGTAAATTGAAAATAAAAAGAAATATGTTCGGGTAGCAGTAAAATTTAAATTAATAATTTTTGTAAATGATTAGCAATAATGACATTATTAAAATGAAATTACTAAGTTACTTAACTTTATAAGGTATCAAAGATAAATGCATTTATTGAGGACGATAGGATTTACTCAAAGTTTAGCTAAAATATAAACTGAATAAATATTCATAAAGTATTGCATTATTGTTAATTTGAAAATTAAGAATTAATAGGAAAATCATCAAAACTATTGCCTTAAAACCAGAAGAATATCACAATCACTATCTAAGAACCAAGAGATCACCATCATAAAGGCCAGCCAGCATCATAAGTATCATAAGTATCTACTTATTTTATAATACTACCTGAACCTATAGGATCATTTAAATCTTTTTCTTTACTAAAATTATCACATTTTTCTAAATTTATGACTTTTAAAATCTTTATCAATAATTCCTTTAAGTGTACTATACAGATCTGTCACTAAAATAGATACATTTTGTGAAAGATATACATAATTTATAATATTGTAGGAATACATTCGATTTGGGAAAATGAATTTAAATTAAATTAATTAAATATTAAAATCATGGCAGTTATCAAATCCAAAGTGACTTAAAATTCAAAAATAAATGGATTCTACGGTAGATCCCGCAATTTTAGCTGGACTTTATTATTGGCAATATTCCTGAATCATCCCAGGAAGCGAGATATTTTGATTTTGAGCTAACTCCCAAAAATAGTATAATGGGTTTTTCTCGCTTGGGCGATGAGATAAATTCATTATAGCAATAACAACCACCGTCTCATTTTTAATGCGCTATCCAGAGAGTATAATATTGTCATGGTTTGCAGACATTTTCCAAAAACATAACTGAAGGTAATTAATAATTAATTAATTTTAATTTTAATTCATTTTCCCAAATCGAATGTATTCCTACAATAACAAGCTAGTAAAATTTTTAATTTTTAATTCAGCAATTTTGTTTTACTTTGCTTTTTGAAAGATTTAGGAGGAATATCATTCAAATATAAAGAATTTTTTATGATTAATTAATGATAACATTGAAAGAGGAAATTTTATGTAATATTCTCAAAAAATATATAAAACAGCGATTTCTAGATTGATAAATTATATACTCGTTTAATAGTATTAATAATATCGATAAAATAGAAAAGATTTGGAAATTATTTTAACACAAATACAAAAAACTGCATATATTTTAATATATTAAAACTAAATTTAATCTAATTATCGGAAAATGAAATAAATAAGAGCATAAAAAGGATGCTTATCATTTGTGAATAAAGTGCTATTTATATATTACGATAAATATTTTATTTATTTATTTTTCAAATAATTTCTGATTCTATGAAGACACCTCTCATGAGTTATTTAATTATTAAATCAGCAAGATGAGAATCTTAATGTTTCAAGTGAAATATCTTTCAAACTTTATAATTCGCATTTCGTCAAACCTAAATTTAAATTTGCTTTTCAAAAATTATCAAGCAAAAATAAATATTAAGTATTGAAGACATATATTTTAATAATTAAGTATAAGAAAATCCATACTTACTTAGAGAATAGAACATTAACATGCTAAATTTACATAGAGATTTTACTATTGTCTTGAGATATTTGTACCCATTTTAAAGTAGATTCACTAACTTTAAATTTTATCACGTTTATTTATCAATTTAAACCACATTTATATTTTAAAGATTTATGATCGATAGTAGCAAAAACAAAAACCGAGATAGATAATTAAAAATAAAAGAGCCGAATAAGTAACATATATAAAAACGACTCACTATAATTAGATAAAAGATAATATTATTACTTAGATACTTCAAAGCCATTTCCTCTCAAAAAAATTGTATCGAAAATGAAACTTACTTTAGCATTAGCCAATAAAATCAATAGGATAATCTCTTAATACTGAATGAATGGCTTAATATTCGATTTAATTATATTTAAAATTTATAACTTTAATATAATATATCATATTTTCCTACACGAGGAATTAATTACATTTTAATAAAAATCAAAACTTAAATAAAATCAAGATTAATTTATTAAATTTGAGAATTATTCAAAGTTATTAAATAATTACAGATATTTTCATGCAATTACTTTGAATAAAATATAAAGCTATTTTATTATAATTTTAATAAACCTATTTGTCAATGCTTGTAATTCCTGAATTGTTTAATTTATAATATTAAAATTAAACTTCTAATAATCAATAGTTTTATTTTAGGGCTATTAAATAAATTGATGGTTTATTGCCCAAGTTGCACTTACTATAATATTACTAATAAATTAAGATTAATAAGTGAAGAGTATCAAATTAATAATATTTTATTAGGCACATGACAAAAATTTTAAATGTTTAAAGTAAAAATGGCAGTTTTATGTCTAGATTTTTATTAAACTATATACATTTTCCTTTATAATGCAAAATTAATCCCCTTAATTATAAGTTTATTCGCAGAAAATTATGGAACATAAAATTATAATTGTTATTTATATCAATTTGCTATCATTTGTCTTGAAGAATTTTATGTTGAGATAAAGTTCTATAATCCAATTATTTTAGAAATTAATAAAGATTAAGCTATATAATTTGCTGATTAATTAAAAGAAAAATAATATATATCTGAAAATTAAGACAAAATTAAATAAATATATATCATATTAAATAAGCATAAAAAATTATTCTAAAAAATTTATAATAAGATAAATAGCTTAAAATAACTTAGTTTTAATGGATGAAAAAAGTATAATATCTAGATAATAGGTAAAATCCCAATGCTGATATTTACAAGATTTGGGTGACGTATTAAATTAATTAAGTTTGAATTATAATAATTATCGATTTGGTAGCTTTAGTATTTTATTAGAGGGTCCTGTAGTAGTAGTAGTAGTAGTAGTATAGTAGTAGTAGTAGAGGTTCTATTCTACTAAAGCTACCAAAATGACGAGATCTCCTATTTAATTATTATAAATCCTCAAACCCCTATAATATTACTTTAGAATCTCTAACAACCCCACGAATCCAACATATGAACCTACTGCTCCTTAATTCTAACGCCCCGCTCAGCCAGCAAGACGACCCATAGCTGCTGGAGGACCCCTCAGAGGATCTGCTGCTTGACCATCTTGAGTTTGACGACCCCCTGCTAACAAAGACATCTTTCAAACAGCGCCTAAACATTCTCATCAGCAACATTTAGATAGCGAATAAAAGTCATGGGGCCCTCTGACACGTGGTGAGTAGCATTCTCGGCACGCGCTCCACGCTCTCCTATTCGACACTAGTGGACGAGGCCTTGCATGCAACTGTGAAAATGGGGAGGGAAGATGGCGGGCGCCATATTGGAGGCTCTCATGATGATTCGACTCATTACCAAAACATGGGTGACTTCTTGGATCCTACTTTAGATGCTTCGCCTCCTCTCACAAGGTAAGCTTAAACAATAGTAATTGATAGCGAGATTTAGGGAAGGAGCACAACGTAACCTATTACTTACGTTAAGCGATCAGGGGCGAGTCCCAGCAATTATCTCAAGAACGCCTGCTGTCCAGATACCGTTGGCTCAGAGCCGCCAAGCCATTTAAGCCAATGAATGTCTGGATGGGAGTCATATATTGAGCAATAGCTGAGCCCCACTAATCACTAAGAAAACAAACAATAAACATTTAAAGAAGCAATGGCAACAAAGCCTTAACTCTCACATTTGCTGCCTTAGTTGCCTGCACCTATTAAACAATAAAACTAAAATTATGACTATCTGAGTGGACTATATACAAAACAAGACAATGAAAAGAAAAGATTGGATAGGTCCCTGTAGAGAGCGATCAACACCCTATTCAAGTATGAACAAGACGAATACTACACGAAGGCAAACTAGAGCGACGCGATAGCAAGTGTGATGAAGACCGTCGCATTCAGTAGTGCTTCCCTCACCAGCCAGATCAATAGCGAAGGCCATCATTGCGTCCCAGTCTTTCGAAGGATGCGAGCATTCCAGCAGAAGCCATTCAAGAACCACACCACCTGCTGTCGATTGAAGGAGGAGCCCAGCTAGTTTCTATGCGTGGCAACGTAAATACTCAACCAAGTCTCGGCAGTAATAGCGAAGCATTCAACAGTGGTCCCCTCACGATTTCTACTGGCATCCTATGAGAGCTATGTGTAAACTTGGAAGCCCCGACTACGCACTCTGAAGCTGGTGGATAAGGCCAGAAAGATTTACTAAGGCCCTTCGACTCGACCTTAAAGTATTCAAAACAGAATGCGAGATTAGGAGGCTACGAAGCAGCTTTATGTCGGCTATGGCGTGCTATCGAACTAAACTAAGAAGCGTTCAAGATAATATCTTGGTTCCAGGAAACTTAACTCTGTCACTAAATAAGAATAGAATGGATCTTCAATGGAGATTTGTCACCGAGATGCTTTAGATAGCATTCAGCCTTCGACGTAAATCTTAGAGATTTCCCAAGAGCCCGAGCTCGAAAACGGTCCTGCAACAACTTGTTCAAGTGATTTACTTATCGCATTAGAGGACGAGTAGCTCGTGTATGCCAAACACTTAAGCTACATCCTCGTTGAGACGAATCGATTGCGAGTGAGCCTTACCAAGTTGGCAAAGAATCATATTGCTTTCACTAAAGTGGGAGACGCAGAGAATCCTTGGAAGCTCCAATTGGCTTCGATTATTCAGGGTCTGGTGAAGGAATGGAGGCAACTGCTCAAGTACAAAAAGCACGACAGCTGCCAAACGATATTCGAGAGGGAGAGTCTGCCTGAAGAGTGGGCCGTGCTTGATCTTCATCAGCTCGTTAATGCAGAAGAGCGCAAATAAATCTCAAGCAAGGAGATGACTCTAAAGAATGTGGCCTCAAAGACTAATACAAGGAAGTAGCACAGAACGACTGTTCGCGAGATGATAGCTTAATAAACCAGCATGATGAGCTCCCTCAGCTTAGCAATTGATATAGTTGAGAAGCTAATGTGTGAGATGCTTCAGCCCCCTTGGATCTGGATGTAGTGCCATCATTATGCCTTGAGATGATTCTCGTAAACTCCTTGAAGACCATGCAACAGATCAAGCAAAGGAAAATTAGTCAAGCAAGCTATAGCAAGCGGCATGCCGAGTTCAGATAATGGAGGACTAATAAGAGACTGGAAGAATACATTGAGTGCCTGGAAATGCTCCTACGCCAAGGTCGATGGGTGCTGGGCAACTGCAAGATAAATCTCTATCGCCTTTCGCAAGTGTTGATAGAGCAAGAGGATCTGCCTTAGGAGCTCCTCTCAATCAGAGACGCATACAGAGTGAGCAATTTCCAAGTGAACGTGGACTTGCTCGGGCAAAGCAATATCCACGAAATTGTTAAGAGCAGA
Organism: Oxytricha trifallax; assembly: GCA_000711775.1. Lineage (NCBI taxonomy): Eukaryota > Ciliophora > Spirotrichea > Sporadotrichida > Oxytrichidae > Oxytricha > Oxytricha trifallax. Next base: position 13,690 of record ARYC01003178.1, on the reverse strand, counting down.
GCATTCGTGATTGATTTGGGTGACGCTAAAGAAATAGTGTTCGATCGGCATCTCAGGGTGCAGTACAAGACAAGCTCACATCCCACATAAAAGGCAACTAAAGTATAAGCTGCTATCACCTAGAGAGGCCCTGCCGATAGAGCAGCTTCTCATACATTGGAAGTATCCCATGACCAACAGCCTGATGTTCCTTCTCATCAGAGTAATAACTTAAAACGCCACTCGAACACCAGACTCGAGCAGCTTAATCATTCACTAAGCTAAGCAACAGAGGACGATGATTTCAATCATGCTGTTCCGTCCTAATCGCCTGCTGAATTCAATCATGAGCTCAATAACGAGCCACAATATACTACTCACTAGATTAAGGAAGTGAGTGAGATAACTACAGCACTATACTGAACCGTAATACATATTTATCAACACTCGCCTAACTACTAATACTCGCTTAATACTTTAATTCAACTTCACAACAGTGCAACTGCTTAATAACTAATACTTCTTAAGGGCCAAATAAACATACTAATAAAATATTCACTCTCAACTCTACAAGCCAAGACTCTCTACATACAATTAGTGGCGTAACATTAGATGAACTACAAAGAGGGCACACTGCATTCGCTCAAAGTCATCGCTATGCTATGAGCTCTCATTATCTTAAAGGCCATTGAGATATCTTGCAGCATTCTTCAGTGTACCTTGACCTTCGGGACACTCGATTCCAGCATTAGTTAACTATCAGCTCCTAAGAGTTGGAGCAACCCTCAAGCAATAAGATTTTGAGCTCACTCATCGAAACGCCCTACTGCATTTATTAGAACCTCATATATTGAAGTGCGCTTGATTCAAGCTCTGTGAGCCAAAAGGAGCTGAGCCAATGTTAAGAGGCTTGGGATGTTGATCTGTCCTCTGGTTGGCATTCTACTAAGGTCTTTGCATTTGGGCAAGCTGACTATATTCAGATTTCAACCGCTTCACCTCTAGCATGTACTGATGCTTGTCTGCTCTCAGCATTAGCTCCTCATCCTTTGTCTCCTCGCATTCTTGCCTGCTGCGCCGTCGCTTAGCATTTGCCTTAAGCATCGAAATGGCCTTGCCTTTGTGAGCTTCAGAAGGTATTGAATATTAAGTAAAACTTACGCTTGAAATGTACACAGCGCTGGAATGCCTCCTGGAACTCTGACCGAATCTGCACTGATGTCCCCCTGACTCTACTGCTGCTTTTGGGCTGATTGATTTTGAGCCTCACGAATCATTCCCTAAAGCTCTTCTTGCCTCATTGTGTACAATATGTCTCCCAACCACTAGCGGTCCATGCGATTCCAATCTCTTTAATCTGGAAGGTACTCCAGAGGCTCAGCATTTTGCACAGCAAAGTCTAATAGGTTAGAAACAGCCAACCCTGCCAGCATTGGGATGCATGATACCTTCACTTGATCACGCCTGATGTACTATATAACAGTAAGACTCGTAATTGGAAGCTTGCCTTCTTCTCGCCCTTTAGTATTTAAGACAGGAAATAGGAGTTGAGCTGCTTGTATCGAGGGATGTGAGCTTAGCATTCAATTGCCATAAAGTTGTATAAGTCACGCTTGCTCTGGACTTTTGAAGAGATCTCGTGATAGTCCAGTTGCTACTGTTAAGCATTATCTTCCATAACTTAATGATTTTAATCTAAATCATTGCAGTTGACAGAGAGACTAGCTCGACTGTCATAGACTAGGGTGCCAAGAATCCTGATTTAGAAGGGTTTACTCTGGTACACTTTAGCACTAGAGTGGTATGAATTTCACTAAGGCGGAAGCACAAGAGTTTGGTGCTTTGGCATAAGAGTTTAGTGCCTTATCTAATTGAATAAACTCAGGATTTATTGAGCCAAGCGGACTCATGAACCGAAACATATGTAGGAGCCGCATCGACTCATACTTTCCTTATTCGATGGATTCAGGGAGATTTGATTTAAAATCCACCAAGATTACTAGAGGCCATTGCTCTATGCAGAGGAGTGGGCCAAATTAATTCATTAGCTCTGAATTAGTTACCAGCGGCATTCTGCAGGAGTCACCAGTTAGTATTTCTTGCTGGACTCCTGAGGACATTGAGAGCGACTGTAACGATTGGAGTCAGAACATTCTATGCTCGAGATTAGAGCGACGGTGGTGGACTCCAAGAAGTTTGTGAGCACCTGCCTCCGAGAAGATCCCCAGATGGATTCAGTCCTCGACCCAGAATAGGTAAAGAGCATCGCTTTCTAGGCCCTTGAGATTTTCGACGGCTTCTAGAATCTGGGTTTACAAGGCAGTAGTAGAGTAAGCATGATTTAAGAGAACTCCAGCTCCTCAGTGATGATTCCTAGATAAGACACTCTGAATTGCAGCATCACATGGAATGACTTAGCTAATGGTTCGCCGCAGGGAAGCCCAAGTGAGTTTCATTCACAAGGCAATTCTAGCTATAGACATGGGTCTGAAGCTCAATGCTGTCAACTCAAGCGCTCTTGCGATGAGCTCTATCACAAGCAAGGCAGGAGCGTGCTCCAAATCTCAAATATGCTGGGACTCAGTTGCTACAAGGTGAGGAAACTACTTGATGTATCAACGTAGTAGGGGTTAATCTAGTTCTTCACTATGGGGAGGGGGTCGCGGCCACACAGAATGGGTGGCAGGACTATTAGCGAGATTGGTGTATTTCTTCACAATCCCATGAGCATAATCACATCGAGTGAGGTCAAGTCACTTGCTAAGGGAGAGAGGCATAGTGTTGTCGAGACAGCGGATCATTAAGTATCTGAAGGATGACTTTCGCATGACTTATCGTAAGGTGGGCCAGCTCTCTTCTTAGCACAATAGCATTCTCAGCAAGCTCAGCCGCTAGTATGCTGCCGCTGAGTTCATTCACCACTTCCATAGTGGCAAGGTATTCATCAATGTCGACGAAGCCATTCTCCAGAGCAGCGACAACAGGAACTACTCCTGGATTGGAAAGTCCAACCGCAACATCGTGACCTGCAAGCAGCGATTCAGCTAAGTTAGTCTCATTAGCGCGGCTTTTAGTGATGGCCGCCTTCTCAGTACGATTAATCATGGCACCAATAAGAGCATCACTTTCCTGCTGTTCATTGGGAAGCTTGTTGAGCACCTGAATGAGCAAGATCGAGACTGGAGGGAGAGGTGCCTCATTGTTATTGATAACGCCTCATATCATAAGAGCAAATTGACGCTCGACTGGCTTGAGCGACTCAAGCTTCCAGTGCTTTTCCTGGGACCATATCAGTTCGAGATGGCCCCGATTGAACAGGTCTTCAGGTACATAAAAGGCAGGCACTTTAGTATTACAAGTGCTTCGACCACCAACTAGTAAGTCTATTTGACAGCTTAAAGCCTTATAGTAACCGCACAGAAACTCTCATCCTTGAGTTGGCCACCCAGCTTCAATAACTTGACATGCGTTGGCTTAAGGTCGCATACATTAGGGCACTCACTGCTGCACTCAATCACTTGAGTTTGATGACATTTGAGAATTCTGAGGGTCAAGTGATTTTGAATATTCCAACTACCTGGCGTCATCAGCAAATGTATTCCTCTGATAATCTTAGTATGGTAAACAGCTGCCTGTCCAGTTATTTGTAACTCGCTAGCTCGGGCTGTGCTCTCTCGATCGAGGTACGATACACTAATGTTGATTGCTGAAATCATTCGAATTCGCCTGCAACAAGCTCTCTGTAAAATTCAACAATTTGAAAAATCCCAATGTGAAGTTTTCCTGAGCTTGACATTCTGATTGCCTTTAACTTCTGAATCTTTCCAAGATTATTAAAATGCCAGTCAGCCGATAATAATTATAATTATTATAATAATGGCGAAAGTTTCAGGCAAAGTTCCTAAGAAAATTTCAACTGCTATCAATGATGAGTATGACAAGTCTTCTGCTAAGGCTAATGAGTTTGTGATCATGGAGTTTCTCGACACTTAGGTAGACTACGGCAAAGGAAGCGTGAGGTTCAAGGCGCGTACTACTAAGAATGGCGTGGAAAGCATCATTTGGATGGATGCTTGTGAGATCAAGGGATTGTCGCAAGAATGAAGGCCAAGTATTACATTGAAACTAAGTACAGCACTTCTCAGGCCAAGTAGATCTACCAGATGGCTCTGGGACCGCACTGACAGAGATGATGACTCTGTGATCAACCCCGAGGAAGCAGCAGACATTGAAGAGGAAGACCAACTGATATGCACCAAGGCTCAGAAAGACCAAGTCATCAGTCAAGATACTCATGCAAAGGCTCCATTGGAAGGATCAGACTCAAATATGAAGAAAGCGAGGAGGAATCAGAAGCTACCTCCGAAGACTTTATCGGCTTGACGAAATACTATTTGGAGGACTCAGGAATCGACTACTCTTCCTACATTCAACATTGCATGGAGGCTGGATACTGCTCAGACGAAGATATCGACTACGCGTCTGTGTTCCTTGAAGCGAAGGACTAGTTTATCAATGGGCGATTCAAGAAGGTGGTGGAGAGTTTTAAGTGCACTTAATTGTACAAGAACGTGAAGCAACTCCCGCTCAATAAGCTCTTCAGGCAGCCCCTCTGGCAATGATCCATGCTATCAATCTGTATGTGGAGGGTCCACTCTTTGATTCAGTCGAGAAGTTTGTGAGCCTGTATTAATCGCGCTGCCACATGACGAAGACCAGGAAGCCCGAGTTCCTCTGGGAGCACGGCGTGGGCTTCAAGAACTTGAGGAGGCTACTCTATGACTACGACACATCCAGCTGGTACAGCCCTGAGATCATTCACGTCTTATCTGGGAGTGATCTCGCCACCACTGGAGCGGAAGGGGTTTCATCACTTAACGACTTCATCAGTGTGCAACTTAGAGGCAAGAAGAGGGCGCTCTTCCAGCTCAAGACCAGGGACACCTTCGACCTCGATACCAATAAGTTCTACCAGAGCCAGCTGCACTGTGGGGCTTTCGTGAAAATTGACACCTAATGGTATATCATGGACTCTGATGAGAAAGGACCCATCAATCTGAGAAGAGACAAGAAGCTGGTGACCGAATGGCTTCAAGGCATTGAGCAACTGCAGATCGTGGAGCTGGTCATTGACAACTCCTCGTGAGATGATGTAAGATTTCAAGAGAGAGTGGGAACTCACATTGAGTGGCCTGTACTTGAGAGCTGGCTCAGGAAAGCAGCGACCTAAGAAGAGCAATCGCAAGGTGAGAAAGGCAGACCGCAAGAAACTCAGTCAAGGCTCAGCTCTATACAAAGCAACAAAGCTGGAACCTCAGCCCAATCTTAAGAAAACCCCCAGAAGTGAGAACGCTGCTGGTCCTTATGCTACTCCAGATCGCGATGAGTTAAACAAAGCTGCCAAAGCGAAGCAAACCCAACGTGCTCGTGATGCCAAGTTTGACAAGAAGAGAGAGAATGCGCTTGAGAAAATGGAGAATAAGGAGTAAGATGAGCTAGAAAGGGCATTGAGGAGTGACCTGGGTATGGCGACCAAGATACTGGAGCTGAAAGCTGGACTTGACAAAGAGAAGGTGCTTCCATTTACCAAAGATTACATGGACGGAATCGACGAGGACTACCACAAAGAAGCAGGAATAGCTCTCACCTGGGCATGCTTGGAGGCAAAGTCTGCGCGCATGTGGTTGTTTGAGTAAGAATTCTAGAAGACTGTGGAGAGGGACCTAACCAAGAAAGGCATTAAGTTTACCCAAAACGATGTCAAGAGGAAGGTGGGAAAGCTCATGAAGCAGAGAAGAGATAGCGTCATGAAGAGATTCAAGAAGGACCTGGCCATGCTGATGCAGAGCTCCACCTCCCCCCTCAGTTCCTGCAGAGATTCAAGCCCGCCCTCACCAAGGACACCGTTGATTCGTTGATGAAGGAAGCATTAAAATTCAGACCAAAGGATGGAGAATAAAACAAAAATACAAAAAAAAAAAACAAAGAAAAACTCCTTAATGAGGTTTATAAGTGCTTTGATTTGTAGGGAATTTGTTAGGGGTTGGGGTTATTTATTATATGCGAGACTAAAATTACAAGGTTTTGGGGTCTATTTATGATGAAGAGTATATAGATTTAGTGTTTAAACTGCGTTATGGATGTGATATGCATAGTGAATAAGTCAAACCAGTACTGAACTATAAGTCTATTGCACTGAACTTAAAGCGTAGTCCATCAACTGTTCGCTTTCACTGCTTGAAAGCTGTGTAATTAAAGCAAAAATAGCTGAATTCTTAGCCAAAGAGGAAGTCAAAGTTTCTATAGAAGCATATTGACTATCTTATTAATGAAAAAACTTTGAAGTAATGGGCTCACTTCTCTCTCGACTAACGAGCTATTATGTTTCACCGCCAGTTCCCTGAGTTGAAGATCTCTGCTAATCTGTTGCAAACATTTATAAGCGAAACGTTATCTCTTACAAAGGTGTAAATCGTATCAAGAGAGTAATAGATTTCACTCTGCCATTTTACAACAACAAATTAAATATTTATAATTAAATGCAGAGAGCCTAATAGAATAATATTAAGTTTATTCATGCTGACGAGGCTGTTTTTACATTCAACACTTTCATCTAGAAATCTTGGTATAAGAGGCATAGCAACATAGAAGTATATGACTAGAAAGTCAAGGTATAGACAAGGGCAATTCTTGGAGGTATTAGCGAGGATGCTGGTTTAGAAACTTATGTTATTCATCCTCGCTCTATTAAGACAGAGCAGTATATTAAGTTCTTAGAGGAGCTGAGAGAGAAGTACCCTGAATAAGTGATTATACTATTCGTTGATAATCTTTCTGTTCATAAGACTAAAGATACAAGGAAGAGTTATGAACAACTTAGAATAACGCCAGTGTTCAACGTACCTTACAGTCCATAGTTTAATGGAATTGAGTTCTACTGGGGAATATTAAAAGTTCATTACAAGAAACTGCTGCTATATCACTTGATGCATGACCTACCTATCGACACAGTAAACTTTATTAAAAGCTCAGCGAAGAGAGTAGATAATTTGTTCGCTTAAAAGTGTGCTAAAGAAGGGAGAGTGAATGTATATAAATAAGTTATGTAGTTAAGTTAATGAATATATAAGTCACATTTAAAATCCTTTAGAGGGAGCTGGCTTCTCTTTCTTTTCTTCTACTTCTTGCTTCCCTCCTCCTAAGTTTCTTCTCTTGCTGACCGCTCCATCATCTATGTTAATTGACTCTGGAGGCTAAATATTTGAATAAAGTCTCTTGCTGACTTCATACTTTGTCTGCGACTTTTGCTCTCTGTGAAGCTTGCTCTATTCCTTCATCAAGAAGATGCCTGTACCATATTTTTCTATAGAGTTAAGCTTCAAATCTTACTTGAAATATAAGGGTGCTTCTGCAGCTCTGATAGCCAGCTTTCACTTATCTTGATTCCTTGTTTGTCTTTATCTTCTGAAGAGATGCTGTACCTTTTCTTATGAGATTCTTGAATAATTTCTTTCAAGTAATCTCCTTTAATTGTTGCAAGTATGTTAAAGAAATAGTTTCTTTCAGGCAGTTTATTTGAGAACTGTTTCTTAGTAGGCAGGTACAGCGAAACCTCTGGGTCGTTCATAGCATCATCATATAAGTTCGTCACTGAGATTTCTGGATAGTTTGGAATCTCTGCAAACTTTACATCTTATTTTCAATGCTTTCTTCTCTTCGCAGAGTTTCGCCCTTAGAAATGAAATTTTGGTACCTTCCATCGTTGGCAAGAACAAACCAACTACATAATCAAATGAGTTAATATGAGTTCATTACCTTGCTGCACCAGGTAGCGGTGCAAATCCTAATTGCTTCTAAATCTCTGAATCAATTCTTGTGCTTGCACTCTTTTCATTACATCATTCATTGACTCCATCTTGTTTACAGATCTAAGAAATGATTTCAAATTTAAGTTTATTGATTTCAATTATATACTTCTGTAAACTTACTATTAAATATTGGCATCCTTTAGGAGGTCAACCTCTTAGAAGGATATGGAGAAGGTTTTGAGAACTGGTTTCAAACTTGAGAGATTGATATCAATTTCTACTGTTATAGTTCCATATTTTTAAATTTACATTGGTTCGTACTTAATTAGGAGCAGCTCCTAAAATGCTAGGACTTTATTAGGAGCATTAATTAAAGCTAGTACTTTATTAGGAGCACCCTAATTTTAATCGTAAAATCACAAAATATCTCCTAAAGCAGTGCGTACTTAATTAGGTGCACCTCCTAAATCGGTCGTACTATAATTAACTTATTATTGAAAGTAAAAATGGTTACTTCTCACCCATTTTTAGAGCTGGATCGTCTCTTAACGCTCATAATTCTTCTCTAATACTCTATGAACTTTCCTTGAAACTTTTAGGCTTGCAAAGCTCTCATATAAGCTCTCAGTTATAGAGGCAGTTTTATAATTTTAAATTCAATTTAAATATGAGCGCTAACATTTTAAGAAAAACAACAGCACTTCCATCAAACTAAATGAGACTTACCTTTGGCAGCAATAAATAGTGTGATAGCTGTTAGATGAACTCTCTTAAGAACTACCAGAGCTATCACTTGAGGTCTCTGTTTTAAAATTGAAATTAATAATAGAAAATAATGGCAAACAATTGTGTGGGAGACAGATAGGAGGAGAAAGTTAGAAATGAAGTTTCTATGTACGCAGAGGAATTGAAGTATATTTTTGTGAGAAGTGTGAAAGAGACTTTACTCTAAATCTAGCTGGTACAGGCATATGAAGGTCCATAAGGAAGCTAAGCCTACTGTATACTTAAAGCATGACAAAGTTGATGGAAAGTATGATTGCTTTGTGTGCCATAAGCAGTACTCTCACACAATAGACTTAAAGAAGCATCTTTTAAAAGCCCACAAGAAAGAAATAGAAGTTGAAGATTAAGACACTCAACTGAAGTTGCTCAACAAAAGAAAAGCAAGGGAGCCTCTTTAAGTTGCTGAGCTTTATTAGTCAAGCGAATCAGAGTATGTTAGGATTGCACGCAACCTCTTAGCATCAGAGGTCACTGAAATCATGATTAAAATATAATACAAGAAAATTCCAGTACTTGCATAGATTGATTTAGATACTTCTCTCTAAAGCTACCTAATTCTAGAGGACTCCTATGACAAGAAAGTTATAAGGATCATCAGTATGCTTACAAGATATAACCTTTCAACTATCTCCTTAGTGATGACAAATATTAAATGGAGTTTACTAATGAGTATTAAGTACTCACTCAGGCTAAGTTTAAAGAGTGCAAATACTTAATAAAGCTAGATGCTGTTCTCTTAGCCAAAGATCATGTAGCTTTCAGATAACCACTCTTTGAAATGACACTCAGAGATTTCATAACTGATCAAAGAAATCATAGATAGCTTGCATTAATATCAACCTAAGCTATACAAGGTATCAAAGAGCTTCATAAGTTAGGCTTTGTTCACAGAGATCTCAAGCCTGAGAATATAATGTTGAACTTTTCACCAGTAAAAGTAACAATTATTGATTTCAACAGAGCCTTAAGAGTGGAAGTATCAAGGCTTGTATTGTAATGGGAACTCCAGGATATTATCCGGAAAGGAAAGACTGGAGATATGGAGACTAACAGTGGGATGTGTGGGCTTTAGCAGCAATAATAATAGAGTTTGATATGCCTCGCAACGATTACTACTCTACAAGGTGCGAGAAGGATGCAAGTAAAGAATAAAGCAATTTATTGACAAAACAAGAGTATCTCAATCAATGAAGCAAATGGCAGAGCCAATAATAATAAAACCAAACTCAAGATCAGAAATATCAATAGAGTAGATAGAGTTGTGGTCAAGTAAGATAAACTTCAGACCTCTCCCACATGATCCTAAAGTGCATTTTGAGTGATTAAATTAAATAAATTTACTATAAATTTCACTTTAAAACCTATTAATAATCCCAACCCCTAACAAATTCCCTACAAATCAAAGCACTTATAAACCTCATTAAGGGGTTTTGGGGGGGGAGTTTGCACTTTCATTGATTAAGCTTAACTGGGAGTTATCCAACTTTAACTTTACGTTTTCCTTCATACCGAAGTTGACTGTAACCTTGCGCTGAACATTTACAGTCTCAATGTATTCTTCCATACTAGGGACATCAGCGAGGTGGTAGTGTTTCTACTTAGACCAATTCCTGGTACCGATCATAAAGTGGTAAAGCTGATGAGATTCAAGAATTTCAAGAGACCTTTTATTTACTCCTGGTCTCTACTTTTAAACCTGAATAAACTGATTTCACTGGGCTTATCTGTTACTGCTTTTATACTTCATAAAAGTCAAAACCACCATTCGAGTCCTCATTTTTTGGCTTGGACTCTGAGGTTTACATAAATTGGAGCATTTCATCTTCCAGCTCTTCCATTTGGCTTTGTTAATATAAAATTATAATCTGGAATTTAGATTAGATTAAGTGGTGATTAAATATATTTGTAATGAATTGCCTTCCTTGATATAGCTGCAGTTATTTCTATGCTTTATATTCAGAATACTATTGCCTAGTAGTTTGAAGCCTGGAAATAAAGTAAGGGGATTCCCTCAAATTCTCTGCTCATCTTTTTATGAGGTGTAACAAACATCACTTTCACACTGACCATATCCACTCTAAAAATCTTTTTGATATTTGTCCAATTTCTCTGTTTAACCATACTTAGGGATCATTAAACTTAATAAGATTGGAGTATCAAGAGCCCCTAAGCTATCAATAAATTTAGTGCTTGGTCAATTAAGAGTAGGAGCAGAGATAAATGATTAGAGTTAGTAAAAGTTGTAAAATACTTAGATGAATCAACAGTTTTAATCAGACTTAAGTTTAAACATGGTTTGCATCTTCAGGGAAAGTGACATGATGTTTATTTTCTCAACAACATCAACTTTCTCTTCCTTTTACTCTTCCTGGTCCACTGCCATCATTTTGGAGTCATCATTCTCACTTGCTTACTTAGGAAGTTCTTCAATCTAAGTGTCGTATTTAACGTACTTCCCCAGCTTTGCATGGCAATTATTAATCGTGTATTTCATGAAATTGAAATATTAAATTCTGAGACCATTAGATAATACCATGTATTAAAGGGATGTGTTTGAGATTATAATATCAAGTGCTAACTCTGTTTTATCATCAGACCAATTGGGGTTGATCACTGAGTAGGTACATAACTTGATTCTCTCCATGAAGTTCACGTTGACCAAAATTTACTTCGAATTCCCAGTTGGATCAGCAACTCCCCCCTTTAATATTTTGAGTAAGTCTGGAAGGAGAATTTTGTTAGAGGACACTTCTTGTGACAAGCTGTTGAACTGGGATTTATTCATCTAGTAAACATAGTATTCCTTCATCCCAAGGTTGACTGTAACCTTAAGTTCTCCATTTACAGTCACAATGAACTCTTCCATATAGGTCTCATTTAAAAGGTTGTATTTATCCTTCTCAGACCAATCACTGTTCCTTATCATTAAATGGTAAAACTGGATGAGATTCAAGAACTTCATGAGCTTCTTAATTTTGTCCTGGTCTCTACTTTTAAATCTCAGGAAGGAAACAACACTTGGCTATTAATCATCCTTTGCAAGTGGTAAATCCTAGAAGTCAAAGTTGCCATTCTTGATTTCATCCATTGGCTTGGACTCTGAGAAAATCAGGCAGCAGAGCATATCTGCTTACAGCTTTTTCATTTGGATTTGTAAATATAAAAATTATAATCTGGAATTTGAGATTAGTTTAAGTGGGGATTATAGATACCTTACTGAATTGCCTACCTTGAAATAGCTGCAGTTATCTCTATACTTTATATTCAGAACAGGAATGCCTAGTAGTGTAACAACTGTAAATAAAGTAAGGAAGATTCCCTGAAATTCCCTACTCATCTTCTTATGACTGTAACAAAAATCACTCTGAGATTTATGACCCTGAGGCTCTGTATGAGAAAGATTATGAAGTTTTTTAAGAGGCCTATAGGATTAATGATACAAGTAATACAGATGCCCTAACTTAACTCAAACCATTAATCAAACAATTCCTTTGAACTAGGGTGCAACCCTAACCTAGAGATAGACTCCAGGTAGAGCTGCTTGAGTTTTTCGCAGAGAAGTTGTAATAATAAATCGTGCTGCTACTAGTCTCAAAATAAGAGAAAAAGTAAGAGTAATAAAGCTAAGCTTACTTACCTCACCAGTTTACCTGGTAAAGCAAAGCAACTCAACAAAACTACTGCTCCTTCAACTCTCACTTTAATTTCTTGAACACGTACCTATAGGGAGTTAACAAAAATAAAAATCCCAACTGGGAAAAGGTTTAAAGTTAAGCTTAACTTAACCTAACTTAAGCTTAAAGTACTGTAGTACTTCACTTAACAAGTCAAACTGAAAAAACCAATAACTAACTGTAAAGCCTGCCTTACTTTACTACTAGAATACTGCCTGAGCCGATTTACGCTTGAGGCTTTTACACCTCTCTACAGTCAGGGTGAGTACCTATGCTTAGTAAAGTAAGGGCAAATTTAAACTTAACTAAGAAAGCCAAACTACTGTGTTAGTTTACTAGTCAAAACCAAATGTTTAAAACTTGATTTTCAAGTCAAAAATAATCAAAACTCCTAGAACTTGATTATCAAAAAAGGTTTCGAGAAATCTCCAGAAGCCTGAGGTTTGAATATTCAAACGGCTGGTCCTCGGAAACGAGGTTAAATTCGATTTATTTTTATAATGAATTTACGACTGAACTACTTGCCCGACAACGGTTGTCGAAACGTGAGGAGACATCAGGGGGCCTAAACAAAGCTTAGGGTGTTCTTGAGGCAAAGTAACCTTCCAAGTCATAGTGCAAACGCTAGTTAGTCGTCTAAAAATCTTAAAACTGTTCGTTGCTGTTTTTGAACGTTCAGATCTTCTTTCAAAACTAATTAATCAATTACTTCCCGTATCCTGGTGGTGAAACGTGAGTGAGACATCAAGGGGCCTAAACAAAGCTTAGGGTGTACTCGAGGCAAAGTAACTTGGAGAGCCAGCGATCGCAGTTGCACGTAGATTGATTAAAACTTAAACTGATCATTATCCTTTTTATTAATGATTAGACTTGCCTGTTACTTCTAGATTATCAAAATCAATAATCAAAACAGCTTCAGATATTTCTTTTAAATCAAAGTAAGTACGTAAGTTTTAAATCACTAGGTAATTATCAAGGGTTCTGTTACTTTAGATCTAGGTTCTAATAAAATTTCTTGGGTTCTAATTATTGTTACTAAGGTTACTTGGGTTCTTAAATTAAAAATCAAATGTTTCTGTTACTTATTTGGGTTCTCTACTTGTTACTTAACAATCATGTTACTTTGTTACTTGTTATTTAAATTGATCGTAAAGCCTGGCCAGGCAATTAAAGCAAAATTAAATTTTAGAAAATTTCCTAAAAGGTTCTTGGAGTTCTAAATGATTTGTTACTGTTACTTTGGGTTCTTACTAACTAAAATTGTTACTTGGTTTTTATTTGCTATCTAAATTGGGTTCTTAGATTTTTAATTGGTTCTTACTGTTCTTTGGGTTTTTATAAATTATTTGGAACTGCTTACTGGGTTCTTACTGGCAATATAATTGGGTTCTTTTGATTTTCTTACTTTTGTTTTACTGTTACTTTGAGGGTTCTTGCTTGTTC
>ARYC01003177.1:0-44701 GCA_000711775.1 Oxytricha trifallax | reverse complement strand
AATTAGACAAGAAAAAAATAGTTGAATTCGAAATTATTTTAATTTATATGGAAATTATAAAAATCTTATCAATTAGACAAGAAAAAAATAGTTGAATTCGAAATTATTTTAATTTTATAAGGATATTATACAAAACTTATCAATTAGACAAGAAAAAAATAGTTGAATTCGAAATTATTTTTATTTTTTAAAGAAATTATTAAAATCTTTTAAATTAGACATGAAAAAAATAGTTGAATTCGAAAATATTTTAATTTTTTAAGGAAATTATTAAAATCTTTTAAATTTGACAAGAAAAAAATAGATGAATTCGAAATTATTTTTATTTTTTAAGGAAATTATTCAAATCTAATAAATTAGACAAGAAAAAAATAGTTGAATTCGAAATTATTTTTATTTTATAAGGAAATTATTAAAAACTTATTCATTAGACAAGAAAAAAATAGTTGAATTCGAAATTATTTTTATTTTATAAGGAAATTATTAAAATCTAATTAATTTGACAAGAAAAAAATAGTTGAATTCGAAATTATTTTTATTTTATAAGGAAATTATACAAAACTTATCAATTACCTTCGAATTCAAAATCATCATCTTCTTATCTAGAGTTACTTCCACTGCTGCTATTTGCCTTTGTGCTCTGATGTTGTGATCCGACAGTAGAATCTCTCTTCCATTCTTCCTCGCTTTTAATTTCTTCTTAGTAAAGTCTCATGTCATCTGTAGGTAAAGTTTCGAAGACGTTTTTTTATGTTTCTTAGAGTCGTGTGGTATTCCTTTTAACATGGACTTTGCTTAAATTTTCATTATTAGGATTAGAAGTGTTAGATTATATGATTTAATGTCTTTATGATATTGATATTGTTTAAAAAATACACTTATAAGTTGCTCAATAATATTTACAAAAATTATTATTAATAAATTTCATAAATATATAATAACTTTTCCTGTTACTTTTTAACTCCAAATATCTTCAAAGTGATCTTAGGAACCAAATGATCAAAACTCAATATTAAAAGATTTTAAATCCTTATCTACGCTCATATTAAAAAACTTAAACTGAAGAAATTGGGGAAATGCAATATAATTTCATTCGACTGCAGACTTTTGATCACGCATCCTTATTCTTCGATTTACAGCTTCTTTCTCAATTCTAAATAGGAAAATTAATAAATAAAGAGTATTTGAGAATACATTTCTTTCTGAAAACGTAAACTGATCTCACAGTAAGCACTTAGATTTAAATACCTTAATATTTGAATGTCAGTTTAAGTATTATTTATTGCTTAGGGAATATATAAGCAGGCTAATTAATTAATTTCAATTATATTTTAAATAGGAGCATTATATCTTAATATTTTTTTAAAAATTTAATGTGGCGTTACCATCGATTTTGCAAATTTATATTAATATTAAATCTTATTCGTATAATTTAATTATTTTTCAATAAATCATTTGCCTATATTAAAATTAATTAATTGATTTATTTTACTAATGATATTAATTTAAGTATTTTTATTGAAATTAATTTTAATTGTTTTATCTTAATTATGATTTTATTTGATTTTATGTCAAGCTAAGTAAATACTCATTGAAACAATAAATTTAAACTAAAAATTCATCAAAAGTTAATATAGTAAACAATATAGGATGTTTTTGGTTTAATTATAACTTGTTTATAATTACAATTATATTATAATAAGCAGTAATTTCCTCTATAAAAGTTGTAAGTGACCATCTATTGATCTTAAAAATTTTTCAAGAAAACAATATAGGTTCTATATTTAAAAATAAGATTTCTATTAAAGCATATAAATTTATAATACCTATATCAAAGGGGATAAGCTTCTCTATTTCCTTGTCATTTTATAAATTCAGTTGATCGTTCGATTCCATCTTATAAGTACACTATTATCGCAAAATATTATTTAATTATTCTATTACCAAAGTGTAATTATAGATATTCTAATTCAAATTAAATATATATTTATTAATTTGATCATTCTACTTCCCTCTCAACTTTAAATATAAGTTACTAATTACTTTCATTCATGATTTAATTACAATTCCGAGCTGTTTAAATTTAAAGTAAAGCTAATTGTTAAATTTAAAAATTAAAAAGTTGTATAAAATTCAAAATGGAAAGCGACAGAAGAACCGACATATACCCACCAATTCTCCCTTCAAACTTAAAGAGAGATAAAATTGATGATATTCAATTCAACTCGATTGGATTTTATGCAGACTTGCTTAATAGACTAAACGATCAAATTAAAACTGTGTAAGAGGTTCATAATCATAGTTAATATAGACTCAATTAGTTCCAGAGATAACTATGAGTAAAATGAACCTTATAACTTTGGAATTATATGCATTTTTAAAATTCATTTATTTAAAATCTTAAGATTTCAATTATTCATTGTTCTTAATTCAATAAGTGTAGGAGTTAATATTAAATTATATAATAAATTGATTTATCACTTCCTACCCAATCTCTTTCTTTTCTTTTCTTTTCTTTTCATCCATTTTCTCTTTTTTTTTCCAATTTATTTTCGATTCTACTTAGCTCACTTTCCTTGCGTCTTAACTCTGTCAAATATATTTCTAAGTTGTCTCTTTCTATGCGAATATTGCTTATGCTTATTACTTCTATTGTACGAAGTGTATGTTCCTCCAGCTCATCTTGTATTCTGTTCTTTTGCATTTGCTTAATAAATATAAGTTACTTATACTTAAATATACGGAAAATAATAAAAACTTTGTAAATAAAATACATTTCCTTTAAAGCAATTTCTTCAAGCAATTTTCGAATACTTTCTTCTTTAAGATCAACTTATTAATAAAAAAATCTCATTAATTTTATGAGATTTTACCGCAAGTTAAGGTAATGCTAATCTGCTTTGTACAACAAGGATTGTAATAAAAATAAATCAAATAATTCAATGTCACATATATGAATAGTTATAAATGATTCCATATGTTCGATGTTCAAAAGCAATTCAGACTTCTTATTCTACAACTTAGCAATAGAATTCTAATGAGTTTTACTGTGCTCTTTTAATGCCAAAATATGTATTTGTGCATCATTTTGCACCCTTTGCTACATTTATATTTCTTCCTCTTACTTTTACTGTGCTTTATTTTGTTTCTTACCTGCAAATGAACTAATATGCCCACTCCTTATTTTACTGTTAAATTTTTCATCGTGCACGCTTGTTAATTGGTTTTAAAATCTAGTATTGTGAGAGAGTAGACCACCAGCTGCACCTACGACTAATAATTAAGAAGCATACTCAGATTTAATGGGATTTGTTCTAAGGTTGTTGTTTGACATTACTTAACTCTTAGGAAACTAATCCATCATTGAATTAACAATATTATTTTGTTAGTCGTCTCCAGTATCTTATTCTATCTTTTCATTTAGAACTTTCTTCTTTCATTTTGCTTTTGTAATTTTCTGAATAAATTTAACTTTTCTTATGCTAAATTACTTTAATCTAAGCCATGAACTATTTTAGAGATGATATCTGCATATTGATATTTGTTTCTATCATTTTTATTTACTATGAGCTCTCTTAATCATCTTCGTTTTCAGATTCTTCATCAAATATGCTGTGATCGTTTTAGTTTGATTGATACTAGTTCCCATAGTAGTTATTATTTTACTAAATATTATATTAATCAGAAGTTAAGGACTCTAAAATCGATGTGACATGCATGAAAATCCTTTTCTCTTAACTCAATATCTAACAGCTCTTAAAAATACTACTTTTGGAATATTTACTGTATAGAGAGGACATGACAGACTTAATCAAGAGATATAGGATATTTATTTTGCTTCTTTGTTTCTTAATTCTCTTGAAATTTCAAATTTGATATACTTTAAGTTTGCTCATCAAAAGGAAAAGACTTGTAAATCTCAAACTTTTCGATTAGTTATTTTTTTATTTTATCACCCTATTTTAATTAATAAATTAGTCTGATAATTTACTTTATATTAATATATTAATAGTTATCAATACTGACTTCTTCATCCCCTATTTATTTGTTAAATACTTAGACTTCTTGACTGTTGATTCTAATAACTCCTTAGATGTTTTTTTACTTTTAATAAACAATTTCCCCTTCCCCACTTTGATTATTTTATTATTTAAGAACCTTATCAATTAAACTTAAAACTAATTCATTTAGTTTTCTTACAATATTTCACTCATCTTAAGTTTTAACAGTGAATTTTATATTTACACAACAGCTGGTGCTTATTAAATTTTTTAGCTTGATTGATTAGATTGAGAATATCTAAATAAATATCATTTTCTAAATAATAAACCTGAATTAGCCTTAAGTGTGAAAGAGTAGTCAGACTAATTTAATTGATAATCTCGCATTGCATTTGAACCAAGATTTTTCAGCAATTGATCTTGTATTTTCAAACCAGACTGAAATCCATTTTTAATCATGTTTAATAATTGAGGAACACTTATAAAATCAAATTATTTATGCCAATTTTTAGTTTATTCTTTGGCTTGCTAATCGTGAAAATATTTTAAAGTATACTTGCAAAAGATTCTTAAGAATTGATAGGTATTTCGTATTGAATAATTAGTACATTAATTAATAAGTCAAATGATACAGTATTGTTTAATCTAAAATATTAATCTGACATAATCCCTATGGTTTTATTCGCTGAAAATTCGTCAAAAAATAGAATCATAGACTTTGATAAAATATTTCTTAATTTTTTTTCCGGAATCTTATTAAGAATTATCGATGTTTGTTTTGTCATCGTTTTTAAAAGAGTATTTTGAAATTATGCTTTTTTCTTAAACAACTTTCTATAATAAGTGCAAAGTAATTAAAATTAAATAAGATTTATATTTTAGGGTGGTACCTCTCTCACGCCCCCACAAAATTTTCTTGTAATTTTAATTTTATAATTATTGAACCAAGCAAATTTTTGCCAAAATCACTAACCAGATATCGAAAATAGCTGCTTATAGCTCTCTATAAAGCCAAAAGAAAATACCAAATTAATTATTGAGCAACACATATATTTTTGTATTATTTCATCACTTAAAATCAGTGATTTCTACGAGAAGTAAAATTAAATTTTAGATTGCAGAATTTGGTAAAATTTAATTTTACTTCTCGTAGAAATCACTGATTTTAAGTGATGAAATAATACAAAAATATATGTGTTGCTCAATAATTAATTTGGTATTTTCTTTTGGCTTTATAGAGAGCTATAAGCAGCTATTTTCGATATCTGGTTAGTGATTTTGGCAAAAATTTGCTTGGTTCAATAATTATAAAATTAAAATTACAAGAAAATTTTGTGGGGGCGTGAGAGAGGTACCACCCTAAAATATAAATATTATTTGAAAGTATTTTGAGCATCAACGTGACTCATTAACGAAATATATAGGTTGATTTGATATTTTAAAGCCACTAGTCCAATGACTCTGCTCACTCTCAATAGATTATTTAATTACAAGCAACTTAATTTAAATTCTAGCTAAATTCTCTGTGATATTTGAGATTTTAAGTTATTTAGTCGTTTTTAAGGAATAATGTAGTTATTATATATGCTAAATTTTTGGTATAATCGATGTATTTGATATTTTCTTGCTATTGATCTATTGATAAATATGAGTGATACACTTGATTAAAATTAATTTGCATTTATTTAACATATTTTCAAGTTTCAAGTAATTTTAGTAAATTTAAAAATAAATAGATTAGTTTAGAAAGAAGAGACTAAATTTGAATTCAAATATAAAAGAGGCACATTATCTATCTATTGTGCTAACACTACTGTATTAAATAGATTCAGTCAAAATAGGGAAATATTGAGAATAAATAAATTTTTAATATAAAAATAAAACATAAAAAGTTTAAGATATCAAAAATATATTAATATAAAAGAGTAAAATCATTAGTATAGAGTGATTTAATAAATACTAATTAACTTCTTAAAATAATCTATTATGCTTAAACTAGTTATCTTAATTAATCAACTAAAAAAATTGGGTTTTAGAGGGATTTGAACCCACCTTAAACACTCATTAATCAGTAGATAAATACGAATAAAACTATTGGTAAATATTATAGTTTTACTTTATTTTACTCTTTTAAGTATGTTTGATCTAATTTTAAATACTCCCAAAAAATAAACAATGATTATTGCAGATTTGTCTTCATTGCATATTAGAAAGACTCTGAAGTTGAGAGTAAATGCTTGAGAGAATTCCTCTAGAACATTGAGGAAAAACTAAGAGTGATAAGAATTATTTACAAACTAAGAAACTCGAATCAGTATTGAGATAAAATAGAATAAGAACTCATAATTCAACAAAAAGAGAATGAACCCCAATTTAAAAATTAAGAAGAATTAGAGAGAAATTAAAATATTAAACAAAAACTAATAAATTTATGAATCATTAAGACTTAACTTTTAATTTATAAATGATTAATATACTAAGCATGAATATATCTCAAAATTTATTTCTATTATTTTTCCTTATCCACCCAATTTCATTAAAATTTTACTAATGGGGTTTTAGTTATCAATCTATTAATTTTTATATTGCTTATTTTATAATTTTTCTAGGTAGAAGTATTTTAATTTTGCTACCAAGGACTGTTCTTACTAAACTTAATTTTATTAGTTTAAAATCTATGAATATAATAAGTTATAGGTCAAATAAAAAGGAAATTAAATATATTTTGCTTCTATGAATTGTAAATTATTCATAGTTTCTAAATGAGGAATAATCGATATTGTTCTGTATAATAAGCAAATTATTTAAAATAATGACTTATTAATGGGAAATAGAATTTCTTCGATTTTTAGACTCTTAATAATTTATAATTAAAATAGTAATTTTAAGCAATTTTAATTTTTCTTTTAAATTAACGATAATTATTTTCTTAATAAAAGTTTTTTAATGACCAAATTTTCTAAATTTTATCTGATTGTATAGTTTAAGGTTAAGGATAGGCTTTTAACTAGCTAAAAATTTCTCTCAAAATTTTTGCAACTCATCAATCAAAAATGTTCCTTTTCAAATATTAAAAATAAGCCCATATATAACTTACTTGTTTGATTTGCAAATTTAGATTATTTTATCTAAAAGTTTGACATGACTTTCCATTGAAATTTAATTTGTATATTTAATTATTTAATTATGAATTAAGTCACTATTGATTAAAATATGATTTAGCATTATATTTATATATACGATATAGATATAAATGTGATTACCTCAAGAATTTCTTGATGCCTTGCACCTTCTAGATGACTGTAATCCTATCTCCTACATTATCAGTAGGTGGTTTCATTATCTGAGTCGATATTATAATGTAGTGGGTCCTTTTTGTTTGATTTCATTGACTCGTAGGATTTATCTAGATCTTCCTAGAATGTGTCTTCTGCTGGTTCAATTAAGTAATTCTTTTTGAATATAATTTAAAGTTTTAACACGAATATTTATTGAAATAATTACTAATAAAATAGGTTGTTTAAGATGCTTCATTTCCTTCTTTTATTTATCGAGTCTTTCCTCATCTTCTTCAAATTTTTTCCTAGTAAAGACCTTGGTAATTTAGGGATGCTATTACATTTCAGTCAAGGATTAAATTTTTATATTATATTAGTAATTACTTTCTATTTATTTAAAAGCATATATATTTCATCTCAATTTATTCTTTATATTCTTATTTCTTATAAAGAAGAATAAAAGTTATAAACTCCTTTTTCTTAATTTATTTTTACATCTATCTCGAATATTTTGATAAACTAATTGCAATATAGTGTGGAGAAGGATTAGGTAAGCCAGGGAGACCATATGTAGTATTAATAAGTTACAGAGGTTATATCGCAGATGGAGTCGAATTTGTGAAAAGAGAAGAACCGTTTAGAATGATTATTGGTGATGCACGCTACCCCTATGGCCTCTGGAAATGTATTGAGCATATGAGAAGAAGTGAGAAAGCTAAGATAATGGTTAAGCCTAAGTTTCCTTTTAGAAATTCCGATTGCCAGGAATTTCTAGAATTTCCAGATGGGTGGAATGAGGGCGAGTTGAAAGAAATTTTGAAAAAGTGCAGAGTATATTATGATGTGAAACTATACGATTGGGTAGTGCGTCATGATCTATTTGCTGATGGCTTTCTATTTAAGACAATTCTGAAAAGAGGTCTTGGCTATGATAGACCTTTTGATTTTGATGAACTTGTGATAGACTTGAAAGTTTATCAGAATATCGATGGAAAATAAGTTGTTTATTAATAGCTTGAAGATTAAGTCACTCTTATGGACAATTAGAATCATGTTTGCAACGTCCTATAGAAAATTATGTAATCTATGAAGACTAAAGAACATTCTTCATGCGCAGTTAAGCCCGAATATTTTAATGAACTTGATCCCGAATATGTGAGAAAGCATGGAATTAGGTAAGACTTAAATCTCATCTTTGATATCAACATGAAAGAACTCGTGAGAGTGGATGATTTACACAAGGATTAAAGCACTTTCTATAAGACCTTAGTGAAAGGTGTGGGAACTGCTTAGAAGCTTGTAAATAAAGTTTTATTCAAAATATTAAGTTTTATGATTCAAACCATGAATTGAAGTATAGAAGTTATACATTTTGTGAATTTCAATATAAAAGCCAATTTAAACAGTATTAAGGCTCTATAAATTATTTGTCATATAATAAGACTCTTTATAATGGCACTTTTTGGCTAATCTAGCATTTGTAATAATTGGAAGCTTTGACTATTATTCTAACCTTCCCTAATGTACTCGATATAAGTGCGTCTTGCCTATTATCCGATATCTCATGAGGCTTATTAGGGTCTTTTACAGATATGGATGATTGCTTAGGGGATTAATAAATTAATAATGCTCTAATTATGTTAGCTTATAAAACATGAAATTTCTTAAGCAAGCTTATTTAATAAACAATAAAATATCAATTTTTAAATTAAAAAAAGGATGATCGATTATATCTGAATGTCTGTAATGATGGGAGATCTTAAGTGTAGATGCCATTCTGTATGTCTGATCTATAAAATCTGAGCAAAAAATCACAGTCCCATTGCAATTTCGGCAGAGACATCCTGTCAATTAGGATTGAGAATCTTTTTGAAAATCTCAATTTTATCGAGATAGATAATTATGAGCCAGTAATTTATTTTAACTTTAAATTTTAACAATATATAAGCGCAACTCTACAATTTAATTGAAAAACATATACAAATCAATATTGTAGGAATACATTCGAATTTTGGAAATTACTTTAAGTTAAATTGATTATTGATTAAATTATTGGCAGTTAAAGTTGACCAATATAAATGATCTTGGGCTCATTCGATAGAGAATTCAAAATTAGCTGGACTTTAATATTGACGGTACTATTTAATTGCATCTCTGGAGCGAGATAACTTGAGTTTAATGTGAGGGTATATTTTATTGAATTTAGAGGGTTTAATTAAAGTCGAGTTATCTCGCTCCAGGGATGCGATAAAATAGTACCTCCAATATTAAAGTCCAGCTAATTTTTAATTATCTATAGAATGAGCCCAAGATCCCTTAAATTGGTCAACTTTAACTGCCAATAATTATATTAATAATTAATTTAACTTAAAGTAATTTCCAAAATTCGAATGTATTCCTACAATAATCAAAATGGGTAAGTTGATTCTCCACTCCTGAGTCATTTTCGCATTTCCACTCTTGTACTTTACTTATGCACTTATTTCTTATTGATTTGTATTTTTAAATGTATAAATCTTTTTAGAAACATTGATTCATACTTGGATGACTTGCCACTTACTCTAACAAGTATAAAAAATTTATAGCAATTAAAAATTATAATTAGTTTATGCTGGATTGATGAGATGGTGCTTTGCAATGAAGTTTAATAGTGGTATTGCGAGTGATAAAAGATTAAATTTTTTCATTTTGAACAAATATTTATTACTTCTTTTAGCCAGAACCGCTGCACCAAAGAGAATTGCTATTGTTCATATTATTGCCTTCTTGATTTAATTAAAAGTAAATTAAAATTGAATTTATGGTAATAAAGACCAACCAAGAAGACATGATAAAATAAGATCGCCAAGAGACCAGTTGCCAAGAAGGCTGGTGCCAAGAGAGTCGACAAGAAGACCACCCCAGTTGCTGCTGTCCCAGTTAAAGCTGCCGGTTAAGTTTCAGCTACCCCACAAAAGGCCGACGCGAAGAGATCAACCAGGAAGGCCGCCCCAAAGAGAGCAGGAAAGAAAGCAACCCTAAAGAGTAGATGAAGAATACATCAATCTGAATGCTAACTTATCTTTGTGCGATTTTATATTTTTCATTAAAAGGATGCAAATTTTTCATTTACATTCATCAATAATCTTTGAAGTAATTGTCCTCCATTTTTCTAAAAATTAAAAAAGAATAATAGTGTCTCTTTAATAATCCATTCATATTTACTCTTCTTATCATATTCATGCTTTCCTTTTGATTGAATTGTTTTAGTATACTTTTCGATAATCAATTATGTTGCATACACTCAATTATCGATCACACTGAATAATTATCACTCATCAATTTATAACTTTAAATAATCTCACTCTTTAATCCAACAGCCACCCTAACTGGGCAATTCCTCCATGGATTCTATCTCACTCATATGCTAGTTATTGCTTAATACTTAATTTTATATAATGATTATTTATAATGGCTATATCTATATAGCAATAACAAATGATGGGATTTAAAATGGAGGGAGTAATTTGAATGGGGTTTCATTTATAATAATTCAGATTCATCAAATAGATATATCACACAATCCTTTTACAATTACCACCTAACTTTTTATAAAATTAAATTATCATAATTTAAAATTATAAAAATGGCAGAAAGTAATTATTAAAATCACTCTTGCTAATAATCCTCTTTCTACAGATAACATAGAATCCTATGCAGCTGTGAATATAAATGAAACTACTCAAAACCTAAAACCCCTTTATTAGATGTTAGTGATTTGATTTGCAGCGTAAAAAAGGGATTTTTTTAGGGTTAGTAGAGAAATTAGATAGTTTGCAAATGATAAATAGAAATTAGCGATTTTTAGGGACTATCTATGATGAGAAATATTTAGACTTACTGTTCTTAAGCTTTTTTATGGTACAAGAATTAAAATAGACTTATTCAAACCTTTGCCAAATTATGAAGCAATATCAAAGCTCTTACGCAAGAGTGCCTCGAATGTTAGGTATAACTGTTTGCTAGCTGTTTAACATTTCAATGCT
This sequence comes from Oxytricha trifallax, assembly GCA_000711775.1. Lineage (NCBI taxonomy): Eukaryota > Ciliophora > Spirotrichea > Sporadotrichida > Oxytrichidae > Oxytricha > Oxytricha trifallax. Next base: position 33,397 of record ARYC01003177.1, on the reverse strand, counting down.
GGTTCTTGATAACATCCTGCAAGAAGATAAAGTTCTCTTAGCAGCATATTGACTACCTCTGCGACTCTAAGACTTAAATGTATTGGGCACACTTTCCACTTGACTAGCGAGCTGTGATGTTTCATCGCAAATTTCTTGATATGCGCATCTCTCCATTGACCATCGCTAATATTTATATAAGAAATGGTATTACTTTCAAGACTAAGATAGTGATGAATTTTACAGTGCTATTTTATAGTAATAAACTTAACTATATTCATGATTAAATGCAGACGCCTATTAATAATGACATTAAATTCATACACGCTGTTAAGCAGTATTTATATTCAATACCTTTATTAATATGTCTTGGTAAAGAAGCATGATAATATAAAAGTCTATGACTATAAAGTAAATGTTGTTACCCTTGCAATCTAGTAGGTATTGAAGATTTAGGTTAAGAAACTAATGTTATTTACCCCCGCTCTATTAAGCGAGAACAGTATATTAAGCTCTTACAAGCAAAGAAATGAGTACAACGATCAATAGACTATCCTGTTTGTTGATAACCTCTTAATTCATAAAACTAAGGAGTCTAAGAAAGCTTATAAGGAGTTAGAGATAACTCCTGTGTATAATGTTTTTTACAGACCACAATTTAATGGAATAGAATTTTACTGGAGTTAAATCTAGACTCATTACAAAAATCTCTTGCTGTATCACATAATGCAATATCTGTCAATCTATACTGTACATCTAGTACACAGTAGTTGCTATAGAGTGAGTATATACTATACTACGATATGTGCAAGGAAAGGGATAATAAATGCTTATTAATAGGTTTTATACTTAAATGAATGAACTAGTTCACATATCAAAAAAACTATTAAATGGATTAGGTTTCTCTTTCATTTCTTCAATTTAAGACTTAACAGGCCCTAGGTTACTTGACTTAGAGGCATCTCCTGAATCTATAATAATTTTCTCTGGTTTTATATGTAATGATAAAGTCTCTTGCAAACTTAATATACTGTCTGCTCTTTTCTTTCTTTGTGAACTTTTGATTCTCTTTCATAAGGAATATCAGTTCCAGATTTTTCTAAAAATTTATATGATAAAACTTACTCGAAAGATAAGTATGCTTCTTAAGCTCTACCATCCAGGCCATGCTATAAGTATACCTTGCTACTTTTAATCATCAAGAGAGATATGGTATCATTTCTTGTGAACTTCTTCTATAATTTCTCTCAGTATTCCTCTTTTATTGTACCAAGAATACCAAAGAAGGTATTACTTTCAGGCAACTTGTTTTGTTTGAAATTTACTTCTTGCTCAAAGGTAGGCGACAACCTCTTCATCTTTCAGTGCATCCTCATAGAGATTAATGACGGAAATCTCTAGTTAGTTCGGTATAACAATCAGTTTAATCTCATTGTTTTTGAAAGCTTTTTTCTCCATGCAGAGTATAGCTTTTAAGAATGAGATCTTGGTATTTTTCATCGTTGGTATGAATAAACCATCTGCATATAACGATGATTCTATAAATATATTTACCATGCTAAGTGAAGTGTCTTCTTTGCTTCTGAATCTTGATCTAATTTCTTGAGCCTCAACCATTTTCTTTGCAATACTTAGTGATTCCATCTTTGTTCCACTTCCTATTAATGAATTTGAAGTTTTAATTTATAGACTTCTCGATCCTATTGTTTAAAATCTTACTATTAAATATGGGCAGCTTATATGAAGTAAACCCTGTAAAGACACGTGGAGAAAGTTTGCAGAAGCTGTAACAGACTTCAGAGATGGAGCTCCATTTTTATCAATTTAGTTCCATTAAATTAGAACTAAATTTGTTTAAGTTTATATAGCACTAGTACTAAATCCAATTAATTTAAATTGGTACCAATTTAATAATCAAAACCCCAAAACTTTCAGTAGTTTGGTTGAGTTTTTGATTGATAAAAGTAGACTATTAGTTTTTACTTTATAAGGGTTTTAATAGGGTTTATGTTGGGGTTTAATGTTTAAATATTAGTATTTTAAGTGAGTATATGCAGGTTTGGGGTCTGTTTATGACAGTGAGTATATAGATTTATTGTTTAAGTTGCGATATGGATGTGATGAATATAGTGAATAACTCAGACCTATTCCAAATTACACATCTATTGCAAGACTGCTCCATAAATCTCCACTACTGTTAGGTCTCACTGTCTATTAGCATTGAATTTAAAGAGACAGCAGCTTAATTCTAAGCCTAAAAGACCTCTAAAATTTTAGCAGCATCATATCGATTATCTTATTAATGATAAGACTCTTAAATACTGGGCTCATTTCTCTCTAGCCTAGAGGGCTGTGATGTTTCATCGCCAATTTCCTGAGCTTCACATATCTGCTTAATCGATAGCTAACATATATAAAAAGAACGGAATATCTTACAAGACAGTCAATCGCATTAAGAGAGTGATTGACTTTAATGTTCCATTTTATAAGACTAATTTAAATTATATATTCGATTCAATGCAGAGGTCTTAAGAGCATAATATAAAGTTCATACACGCTGATGAAGCTGTATTTACATTCAATCAAAACCCCAAAACCCTTTCAGTATTTTAATTGATAAAAGTAGACTATAAGTGCATACTTTATTAAGGTTTTAATAGGGTTTATGTTGGGGTTTAATGTTTAAATATTAGTAATTTAAGTGAGTATAACAAGCGAGTTTTTAAGATATTTCACACAAACATAAGCTTAGAGTCATGTGGCAGTTCTCTGAATTTTATCTTTCTAAGTTGATGTTTTATTGTTTCTATCGTTTTTTCATTCTCTTAGCTTGGCTTGATAACAGTAGAGTATGCTAGCTCTCTGAGACTTCCATTTATTTTATTTGTATTGAGATATTGCGATATTGCTTGATTCTTTAATTAGAATCTCTCTCACTCTTGCAGCTAAAGTAATCGTTTCTTGGCATGTCAATCTCTATTATTATTATTGCTAGAGCCCAGATATCCCATTAAGTGTCTCCATCTCTCCAATCCTCTCTCTCTGGGAAATATCCAGGAGTGCCGTATACATTTCCTTATGCAGAGGCTTGCACTCTTTGAGCTCTGTTGAAGTCAATAATATAAACTCTAAGAGGCTGAAAGTTCATCATGATGTTCTCTGGCTTTAAGTCTCTATGAACATAACCTAGTTTGTGAAGCTCTTCAATCCCTTCAACTATCTGCTATACTATCTAGCTAATTTATCTATGACATCTTTTGTCAGATCAGAATTCTCTGTAAGTCATTTCAAGTAAAGGAAGCTTGAAGGCAACATGATCTTTACCAAGTAAAATAGCATCAAGCAAGATGATATGCCTGAACTCATTTAACTTTGCCTTTTAAAGAGCATAATACTCATTTGCAAATACCATTTGGAACTTGTCATCAGCAAGGAAGTAATTGAATGGATGTATATTGTAGGCATATTAGTCATCAGTAATGACTCTCTTCTCTATTTGTTCTTCAAGAGTGAGGTAGCTTTCTAGGCAAGAATCTAAGTCAATGATTTTTAATATGGGAATCTTCATTGCCTCTATTTTAACCATGATTTTATTGATCTCAGAGACTGGAAAGTTCTTGACTGCTTTCTTCATTTTAACTTACTTCTAGACTTCAACTCTAAGAGACTCCACTGGGTTTCTTGATCTTCTCTTTTAGAGGAATCTATTCCCTGTAGGTTCATGAATAAAGACAAAACTTTAATTGTGCTTTTTCTTTAAGTGCACTTTGAAATCTCTAGTATGAGAATATGGCTTCTCACAGAACTCACAGACATACTTCCCATCTTTCTTTTAATGCTTGAGATATAATCTTGGCATATCGTTGTGTATATCTCTCAAGTGTCTCTTGTAAGTTGCCTCTATGGCGGGTTGTTTAACCTCCTCCTCAATTTGCACAGCTTATTTGATAACCTCCTACTTAACTTATATTTATATCTCAAAGTAATACTGGTCAAAGTTGTTATAAGTAGGCTCCTACAAAGTACAAGCGTCTCTGGTCTCTAATTTTCTTGGTTGCTGGAATGATAACTTTTATTGACTTTACCCAAGTAATGCCGCTCTTCTTAACAGGTTAGCGCTCATTTTAGTTTGCTGATATATTTTATTATAATAATGATAAAATCTACCTAGATAAACTATAATAGTAGAGTATAAGACACTCTGGTAGATTCTTTGCTGAGAGGTAAGAAAATTAACTAACCATAAAAGACTGTAAGTTAACATATTTAATGAGAATTTATACATTTTAGTAAATTAAAATACTCCAAATGAAATTTGTTTCTCTAGAAGGTCATCCAAATCAAGTTTGAACTTAATTTGGAGGTAAAGTTATTAAGCATCTTTAAATTTAATCTTCTCCTATTTAAGTTTTAACCTTAAACTTTAACTCCTAATAAAGTTTGAACTTAATTTGGAGGTAAAGTTATTAAATATTATTAGGAGCAATATAATGGAGATAGATTGATAAATATGGAAATCATTCTGTGAAAATTGGACAAGTTTTTCAATGCTTCTCCTCATATCTTTTCAAGGTTGACCTCCAGTAGGTCCTCCCTATTTAGTAGTAAGATTTTAATAAACTTAGAATGGATATCCATAATTTTAAATTTCATTAACATTTCTAGAAAGAGGAAGCAAGATGGAGTCTATGAATGATGCAATGAAGAGAATTTAATCTCAAGATTTAATAGGAAAATTTCGAAGTAAAGAGGACCTCTATAGGTACTTGGTTTAGCAAGGTAAACTTTTAACTAATACTAATAGATTAACCATAGTTGGATTGTTCTTGCCAACCCAGGAAGGAACTAAAATCTCATTCTTAAAAGCCTTACTGAGTGAAGACAAAAAAGCTTTTAAGTCTAATGAAATTAGGATGATAGAGATACCTAACTACCCTGAGATCTATGTAAAAAATCTGTATAATGATGCTATGAGTGATCCAGATGTTGCTCTCTACCTTCCATCAAAGCTACAGCTCTCTAATAAGTTGCCAGAGAGAAACTTCTTCTTTGGTGTTCTTGCAACTCTGAAACCTGAGTACTTAAATGAAGTTATTTAAGAAGCTCACAAGAAACGATACAGCATCTCTCCTGAAGAAAAAGAGAAGCAAGGTATTAAAATAAGTGACACCTGGCTGTAGGAACTTCAAAAGCATCCTTTCATCTCAAGTAAGCTTAGTCTTCTAACTTTATAGAAAAACCTGGTACTGCTATATACTTGATGAAAGAGCGCAGCAAATTAAACAGAGAGAGAAAGTCTCAAGTAAAGCATGAATTGAGTAAGAGACTCTTCAAAGATTTATAAAAGCCAGAAGAGATGAACATAGATGCAGGAGCTGGCACTAAGAGAAGAAACATAGGCCCAAGCAAGCCTTAAGAGGAAGAAAAGAAAGAGAAGCCAAATCCCTTTACTGGAAAATTTAATATGTGAACTTATTCATTCGTTTAAATCTAATACTTATTTATAAACACAAAATCTACCTTCTCTTGCGCATACTTTAGTTTTATCATCGTTGACTCTCTTAGCAGCACTCTTAATAAATTCGACTGAATCTATCTTCAAGTCGTGCATTAAGTGATAGAGTAAAAGTTTCTTGTAGTGGCCTTTCAATAACCCCCAATATAATTCAATTCCATTGAACTGAGGACTGTAGGGAACATTAAATACAGGTGTTATGTTCAGCCTTTCATATTCCCTCCTTGTTTCTTTAGTTTTATGTACATATAAGTTATCTTCAAACAGAATAATCTTTTAGAAAGCGAACTTGTCTCTGAGTTATTGCAAGATCTTTATGTATTATTCGGTCTTAATTTAGCGATGTGGATAACATAAGTCTCGAGCCATTATCTAAGCTTATTCCACCAAGTATTGCATGAGTTTAATCCTTGACCTTTTAATCATATACTTCAATGTTGCTGTACCTCTAATACCAAGACCTTGATATGAAGGTATTAAAGGTGAAAACTGCCTCATCAGCGTGTATGAACTTTATATTATGCTCTTAAGACCTCTGCATTTAATCGAATAAATAATTTAAATTAGTCTTATAAAATGGAACATTAAAGTCAATCACTCTCTTAATGCGATTGACTGTCTTGTAAGATATTCCGTTCTTTTTATATATGTTAGCTATCGATTAAGCAGATATGTGAAGCTCAGGAAATTGGCGATGAAACATCACAGCCCTCTAGGCTAGAGAGAAATGAGCCCAGTATTTAAGAGTCTTATCATTAATAAGATAATCAATATGATGCTGCTAAAATTTTAGAGGTCTTTTAGGCTTAGAATTAAGCTGCTGTCTCTTTAAATTCAATGCTAATAGACAGTGAGACCTAACAGTAGCAGGAGATTTATGGAGCAGTCTTGCAATAGATGTGTAATTCAGAACAGGCTTGAGTTATTCACTATATTCATCACATCCATATCGCAACTTAAACAATAAATCTATATACTCACTGTCATAAACTGACCCCAAACCTCGCATATACTCACTTAAAATACTAATATTTAAACATTAAACCCCAACATAAACCCTATTAAAACCCTTATAAAGTAAAAACTAATAGTCTACTTTTATCAATCAAAAACTCAACCAAACTACTGAAAGTTTTGGGGTTTTGAATGATGAAATTTTATACAGTTAAAAAATGCAAATAATCACAAATTTCAAAATCTAAAAACCCGAGACAAGCTTCGAGTTTTATTTTGGAATAAAATAAACAATTTTTACCTTAAATAAAAGCAAACAAAAATTAGTTTATGAAAAATTCTATATGAAATGATAATAATAGTTAATAAATCTAAAAATGATGTTACCTCTAACATTTTCATTAGTTTAATTAATCTATTGATTGATAAAGATAATTATTAGGCATACTTTAAAAGTGATTTATATGGCTTATGAAAAAGTTAAAGCTTTTATATAATCTATAAAAGTTTGTATTGTATATTTAATTTTGATATATTCACATAAAGAATACCTTGGTATCAAAGAATAATATTTCAAACTTCAATTCTACTTTGCAACAAAATTATTAAGTTTGTTGAAACTGCTCAATTATAAGGGTTAACAATTATTTACTAAAAAATGTCTCATTAGCTTTTATTATCTTATTCTAGTATAGATAAAACTTATCTCTTATTTTAGTATTTTAATTTTCTATAGTTGTAGTAACTATTTCATGAAAAATAGTATTATATAATTAATGATGCTAGGGAACAAATATCACACTTTGTAAGCATTACCTCTTTTAGATTGTGATTAAATTTAATGTGTGATATAATTTAATAATTATAATTTTAAATATTAAATAATATGAAAAGTATGGAAATTTGATAGAGTATCATTAATTCAATACTTCTACTTAAGTTTCATAATAAAGAACCAACTGAATAATCTCCAATTTTTGAAACTTTTACAAATCTCTTAGATTTTATTTGTTAATTTTTTTCAAAATAAAATATGAGATATATAATTTTTTTTTAATTTATGCTCAAGGCTATAGTTGTTCATTAAAGAATTTTATGAAACAATTATTGCCTTATGATGATTAATTAAAATTTATTGCTTCTTAACAATTCCTATAAGATCAGTAATATTTGTCAATATAAGCCAATATTATGAATTATTTCCTAATCATTTATTGAGATCAAACTAACTAAGAATGATAAAAAAAGCTAGAATAAAGTTGATGAATGTTAGGGAAAAACATTACATAGAATTTCAAAAATAACATTAAATGAATTAAGATAGATCCAAAAAATCTAGTTTACTTCTTAATATTAAGGAATAAGATGAGAAAATTATATTTATAGGTTAAATAATTTACAAACCTTATACTTAGCAAATTAAAGCTTGGTCAAATATATATATATAAAAAATGTGAATTGTAATAATTAGGAATTAAATAATAAACTATTTCTGCAATAGTTTACATCAGCCAGGATTTTGGACTAGAATATTATCACACATAATTGAAATCAATTAAAAAAACTATATTACACAAGATTGTCTTGATAGCATCTCAAATTATTACAAAATATATGAATAATATTTATTAATTAGTAATCTTTAATTGCATAAATCAAAGAAGTGAAAAGATAAGGAGGAAATTATAATTGAAAAATGTTCCTTATTCTTCATAAAATCATCACATTCGAAACCCCAAAACCTCTTAATGAGGTTTATAAGTGCTTTGATTTGTAGGGAATTTGTTAGGGGTTGGGGTTATTAATAGGTTTTAATGTGAAATTTTTAGTAAATGTATTTAATTTAATCACTCAAAATGCACTTTTGGATCATGTGGGAGAGGTCTAAAGTTTATCTTGCTTAACCACAACTCTATCTGCTCTATTGATATGTCTGATCTTGAGTTTGGTTTTATTATTATTGAGTCTGCCATTTGTTTTATTGATTGTGAGACTCTTGTTTTATCTATAAATTACTTTATTCTTTGCTTAGCATCTTTCTCGCACATTGTAGAATAGCAATCGTTGCGAGGCATATCGCACTCTATTATTATTGCTGCTAATGCCCATACATCCCACTAAAAGTCACTATCTCTACAGTCTTCCCTTTCTGAATAGTACCCTTGAGTTCCCATTACAGTTCCAAGCCTTGATACTTCCACTCTTTAGGCTCACTTCCACTCTTTAGGCTCTGTTGAATCGAAATTATTGGTTCTCTTACTGATGAAAAGTTTATCAATATTTTCTGGCTTTAAATCTCTGTGAACAAACCCTAACTTGTGAAGCTCTTTAATACCTTGTATGGTCTCAGTTGCTATTTATCCAAGTTACTTATGATTCCTTTGATCTGTTATGAAATTTCTTAGAGTCATTTCATATAGTGGGAGTCTGAAAGCAACATGATACTTGGCAAGGAGAACAGCATCTAGCTTGATTAAGTAACTACACTCTTTAAACTTTGCTTGAGTGAGTACTTGATACTCATTTGTAAACTCCATCTAATATTTATCATCACTTAAGAGATAGTTGAAGGGATACACCTTGTATGCGTATTGATGATCATTGATAACTTTCTTATCAAAGGAGTCTTCTATTATAAGGTAGCTTTAAAGAGAAGTAACTAGGTCAATTTAAGCAAGAACCGGTATTTTCTTGTATTAAATCTTGATCATAATTTTGTTATTTCAGAGGTGAGTTGGTTGCGTGCATTCTTGACGTACTCTAACTCTCTAGCTTATTCAGGTACTACGACCTTAGAATATTCCCTCGTTTTTCTTTGTTTAGAAGCTTCAGCTCAACTTCATGATTCTCAACTTCTATATCTTTCTTGTGAGCTTTAAATAGATGCTTCTTCAAGTCTCTTGTATGAGAGTATTGCTTATGGCACTCAAAGCAGTCATACTTTCCATCTATTTTATCATGCTTTAAGTATACAGTGGGCTTGGCTTCTCTATGCTCCTTCATATGTCTGTACCAGCTTGATTTATGAGCAAAATCTCTCTCACATAACTCACAAAAATAGACTTCAATCTCTTCAGTTTGTATAGGAATTTCATTATTACCTTTCTCTTCCTCTCTGTCTCCCACACACTTGTTTGCCATTTATTTTCTATTATTAATTTCTATTTTAATAACAGAGACCTCAAGTGATAGCTCTGGTAGTTCCTTATGAGAGTTCATCTCACAGCTATCACACTTTTTATTGCTGCCAAAGGTAAGTCTCATTTAGTTTGATGGAAGTGCTGTTGTTTTTCTTAAAATGTTAGCGCTCATATTTAAATTTGAATTTAAAATTATAAAACTGCCTCTTTAATTGAGAGCTTATATGAGAGGTTTGCAAGCCTACAAGTTTCAAGGGAAGTTTTTAGAGTAATAGAGAAGAATTATGAGTTTTAAGAGACGATCCAGCTCTACATATTGGTGAGGAAAGTAACTATTTTTACTTTCAATGATAAGTTGATTATAGTACGTACCGATTTAGGAGGTGCACCTAATTAAGTACGTACTGCTTTAGGAGGTATTTTGTGAATTTATGATTAAAATTAGGGTGCTCCTTATTAAGTACTAGCTTTAATTAATGCTCCTAATTAAGTACTAGCATTTTAGGAGCTGCTCCTATTTAAGTACGTACCAATATAAATATAAAAATATGGAACTATAACAGTAAAAATTGATATCAATCTCTCAAGTTTGAAACCAGTTCTCACAAGCTTCTCCATATCCTTCTTAGAGGTTGACCTCCTATAGGATACCCATATTTAATAGTAAGTTTTTCAGAGGTATATAATTGAAATCAATAAATTTAAATTTTAATATCATTTCTAAGATCTGTAAGCAAGATGGATGCAATGAAAAGAGTGCAAGCACAAGAATTGATTCAAAGATTTAGAAGCAAGGAGGATTTCCACCGCTACCTGGTGCAGCAAGGTAATGAACTTATAGTAACTAATTTTGATTATATAATTGGTTTGTTCTTGCCAACGATGGAAGGTACCAAAATTTCATTTCTAAGGGCGATACTCTGCAAAGAGAAGAAAGCATTTAAACTTAAGATGTAAAGTTTGCAGAGATTCCAAACTATCCAGAAATCTCAGTGACTAACTTATATGATGATGCTATGAACGACCCAAAGGTTTCACTGTACCTGCCTACTAAGAAGCAGTTGTCAAATAAACTGCTTGAAAGAAACTATTTCTTTGGCATACTTGCAACCATTAAAGGTGATTACTTGAAAGAAATTATTCAAGAATCTCATAAAAAAAAGGTACAGCATCTCTTCAAAAGATAATGACAAACAAGGGATCAAGATAAGTGAGAGCTGGCTATTAGAGCGCAGAAGCACCCTTATATTTCAAGTAAGATTTCTAGCTTAACTCTTTAGAAAAATCTGGTACTGGTATCTTCTTGATGAAGGAATAGAGCAAGCTTCACAGAGAGCGAAAGTCGCAGACAAATTATGAATTTAAAAAGAGACTTTATTCAAATATTTAGCTTCCAGAGTCAATGAACATGGATGCTGGAGGTGGCAGCATGAGAAGAAACTTAGGAGGAGGGAAGCAAGAAGTAGAAGAAAAGAAAGAGAAGCCAGCTCCCTCTAAAGATTTTTAAATGCGACTTATATATTCATTAACTTAACTACAAAACTTAGTTATACACATTCACTCTCCCTTCTTTAGCACACTTTTAAACAAAATAATTATCTACTCTCTTCGCTGAGCTTTTAACAAAGTCTACTGTATCGATAGGTAGGTCATGCATCAAGTGGTATAGCAGCAGTTTCTTGTAATGACCTTTTAACATACCCCAGTAGAACTAAATTCCATTAAACTATGGACTGTAAGGTACGTTGAAGACTGGCGTTATTCTAAGTTGCTCATAACTCTTCCTTGTTTCTTTAGTCTTATGAACAGAAAGATTATCAACGAATAGTATAATCTCTTATTCAGGGTACTTCTCTCTCAGCTGCTCTAAGAACTTAATATACTGCTCTGTCTTAATAGAGCGAGGATGAATAACATAAGTTTCTAAACCAGCATCCTCGCTAATACCTCCAAGAATTGCCATTGTTTATACCTTGACTTTCTAGTCATATACTTCTATGTTGCTATGCCTCTTATACCAAGACTTCTAGATGAAAGTGTTGAATGTAAACACAGCCTCGTCAGCATGAATAAACTTAATATTATTCTATTAGCCTCGCTGCATTTAATTATAAATATAATTTAAGTTGTTTTTGTAAAATGGCAGAGTGAAATCAATTACTCTCTTGATACAATTTACATCTTTGTAAGAGATACTGTTTCGTTTATAAATGTTTGCAACAGATAATGCAGAGATCTCCAACTCAGGGAACTGGCGGTGAAACATAATAGCTCGTTAGTCTAGAGAGAAGTGAGCCCAATTCTTCAAAGTTTTTTTATTAATAAGATAGTCAATATGCTTCTCTAAAAACTTTTACTCCTCTTAGGCTAAGAATTCAGCTATTATTGCTTTAATTACACAGCTTTCAAGCAGTGAGAGCGAACAGTTGATGGACTACGCTTTAAGAGCAGTGCAATAGACTTATAGTTCAGTACTGGTTTGACTTATTCATTGTAGATATCACATTCATAGAGCAGTTTAAACATTAAATCTATATACTCTTCATCATAAATAGACTCCAAAAGCTTGTAATTTAAGTCTCGCATTTAATTAATAACCCCAACCCCTAGCAAATTCCCTACAAATCAAAGCACTTATAAACCTCATTTAGGGGTTTTGGGGTTTTGATTAAAGAAGTTTTTACTTAAGAAGGTACCGATATTTATTAAAAATAAATTTCAAATATGTGATAATATGACATTTTTACATTAATATTATTTTAGGAATACAATTGATTTGAGAAATTAGTTTATAATTGATAAATTAAATAATTAAAATCGTGGCAGTTAACTTTCTTGAAACCTAGACAATATGGTACTTTTTAGATAGAGAATTCATAATTAGCTGGACTTTACTATTGGCGGTACCCATCTATCGCATTCCTGGAGCGAGATAACTTGACTTTAATTTTGGGTGATTTGCTTAGTTGAATTTATTGCCAAAATTAAAGTCAAGTTATCTCGCTCCAGGAATGCGATAGATGGGTACCGCCAATAGTAAAGTCCAGCTAATTTTGAATTTTCTATCTAACAAGTACCATATTGTCTAAGTTTCAAGAAAGTTAACTGCCACGATTTTAATTATTTAATTTATCAATTATAAACTAATTTCTCAAATCAATTGTATTCCTAAAATATTAAGCAAGTATATTATAATTGTGAAAAATTCAAAATAAAAATCCAATGAATAGTTTAGTGTTTTTTATGTACATATTATGATTAACTCATTCATTATTAACAATAAATTTGAAATTACAAAATAAAAATGAAAAGTAACTTGATTTAAGATACTCATGAGCCATTTTATAGGAGAAGAAGCATTTATATAATATCTATAGTAAATGCCGTCTGATAAAATTCACTATAAATTAATTTAAAATTACCTTTTTAGGTTGATACTAAAAATCCACCATGAATTAAACTGTTGATTGTTGATTAAGTTTGTTCAATAGTTGTTGCAATCTTTCTAGGAGCTGTCACATATTTTCATTTGACTACATTTTTAACATCAATCATCCATAAACACTGGCAATATTTATTTACAGGTTCGATTAAAGTCTATTATAAAACTAAATTGCCAATTTTAGGCAGATATTACAACATAAGGGAAATTGCAAGTGTTAGTAATGAACAAAAAATATTATAAAGCAGAAAATATTTAGGGAGACATTTGAAAGTAACTTAAATCTTGAAATAAAAGTAAAATATATGAGAGTACCATATACTTCTTGTAGCAATTCGCTGAAAAAAATTAAATTTACTAAGATATTCACTAAAATTTATTGGGAAATATATGAATGTCATCATGGAGAGAAACTACCTCAATTACACCTTAAAATCAAGCACTTTTAAAATGAATAAATTCAAATGCCTCACCACTAATTCTAGACATTTCCTTATACAGATTTGTTGTTTCAAGCCAAAGGTTTGAGATATAATTGAAAAGTATTAAAAACCAAAATCATATAGAAAAGTTATTTAGCTGTGTTTATATTAATAGGTGTGAAATATAATTGAGTGAATATTTCTTCAGAATGAAAGATGATTTAAAGAGTAAGTTTAATTACAAATTATATTAAAATATAAAAGAACGAAGTGAGGAATATTCACACTCCCTAAAATGTTAGACATATTTAAAAATAATCATTTTGCTTAAAACATTACTGCCATTATGTTGATAATTAGAAATATAATCTAATAAATTTAAAATTAATTTCAGTTTTTATTTAAAATCAGACTTTTTTATGGAAATATGATAATGAAAATTTTTTAAAAATAGATTGAATGTATTTTTATTTTATTGATTTATAATTTTATTTCTTATGATCAATTTAATGGGAGTTATTTTATAATGCAAAATTATTTTTTAAAATCTCATATTTTTTTTTTCACAATAAATTATCATGGCTTTTGTGGTCCGAAAAGATCACTGTCACATCTTCTATATGAAAGTAAAATATTTTTAATTTAGCTTTTTACTAATCTTACAATATTAAGTATAATCCATCTTTTAGCTTCTCGCTAAAAAATTATTTTATTGATGCCATTTTTGGCTAATGAGGTAAGCCTAAAATATATTAATATTCTAAATTAAATGTACCCTAAGATTATAATATAAGAAAAAATATATTTAATAACAAAATGCTGAGAATAAGATTAATTTTTTATCACTTACATTCTTTAATTTAAATAAGGTAGCTAATGTGCCCTAATGGCTTTAAGCCATTTCAGTATTTTCTAAATTTTACTGATTTACTATAAATTATGATTATTAAAATTAATTATATAAAATCAAGGATTCTCGTATTTCCAAAAAGAGTATTGTTAATTCTAAATGGATTTATAAGTTTTTATATAGTATAATACAAGATTCATGAATTTGTCTTATAAGATTTTACTATCCACAAATTTCTTTTTTTTAAGATACTTAGAACAAAGTTCTATTACACTATCTAGATGTTAAAATTCAATATAGAAGTTTGAATGTATCGTAAATAAGTATAATATAGTAAGTTTAGATCTGATAAGGAATAAAAGAATTTATTAAGTCTAAAGCATAACAATAATCTTATTATATTAGCTAAGTGATATATATTAATCAAATTTTCATAAAGTATTTATGTTTGATGCTTAAATTAATAATAGGATTGTTTAATTTATATTACTACTTATATACGTTACCTACATTTAAAAAGTAGGTAACGCGTTACCTACTTTTAAAAGTAGGTAACGGACCTTGAAATTATTATAACTTTTAATTATTAAAAATGTGTAAAATTTTAATCAGAATATTAAAGATGGAATGCACTAAATTAAGTCACTCAATCAGTTTTAAAGAGCAGCTAACTAAGCCTGATTATATTTTCTTGATGTTATTTAACTTATTTATTATTAGCATAAATCTTAAATTTCCACTGAATTTAATATATAAGCTTGAATCTTCTTAGAAACTCTTTGTATGTTGACTTGCATTGAAGAGGTAGAGCTTCAAAATCCAAATTCTTGAAAGCAATTCATGTAAATATATAGAAATAGATCGGTCGCCATTTGATTTTATTATTATTATAATGACTATCTGTGAAGAGTGATTGTACTATTATATCTCTATGATTGTAATTAATTGCTTTTTTCTTTGACTGCTGGTATTTAAGTATTTTACGTTACTCTAATTTCAATAATTTTCAACTCTTTGCCAGCTACAACAATAATTTGGATATATTATCAAAATTTATGGCATTTTGGAGTTAAAATTATATTCAAGCATTGATTTTAATTGATTAGCTGCATAAAAGCTTAGTTTTTATCTTTTCTCTTACGATAATGTCTAAATCTTATTTAAAGCTTGCTTCTGTAGATCTATTTTACTTCTCAAGTCCTTACGAAACAAAAGGGAGATCCCTAAAGAAGACTAGTATCAACTTCTCGTTAGATTAAAGTAAGAATTATGTAATTCTTACATCAGTCAAAGATTTGATATGAGGTTGGAAATGTAAAGTCATCCTAAAGAATCATTGATGTAGAAACCAGTTAAAATTTTTAGAGTAGCCTTCTCTCTCTTATTCCATTCTCTGAACTCTTACTCTTCCATTAGCTTTCTTCTTAAGTCTATCTAGAGTTAAGCAAAATCTACCTAGTTTTAGAAGATCCTTCTATATTGGAGTTTGACTGCAGTTTTATCCACAAACACTAGTTCAGGATTCTCATAAAGCACCCCTATTATTCCAGTTAGACTTTTCGCTAATTCTATATAGAATTTTGGCTTCCTGAGCCTGACAGAAAAATGGTAGTCATCCAAGCTATGCAACTAAAGACAGCTCTAAAAAATTAAACTGGTACCACAAGCAGTGAATAACTCATAAGTAACTTGAATATGAATTAGTAGATTTTCTAAAATATATCATAATCTAAAAAGTTTCTTAACTTTGCTTTTAAGTGAGCTTTGAGTTCCACCAACCAAGATTAATCTCACATTTATTTTTAATAATATTAAAAAATAATAATTAAATCTTAAAAATATATTTCTATTTAGAGAGAAAACATGAAATCTTTTTAATTAGATTTTTATTTAAATCTTTCTTATTCAAATTTACTTGCTTAATAATTACTCTACAGAGTGTGCTACAAAAAAATAAATATAATTTATTTGATATTATAAAATACTAGATGAGAATATTTAATCATGAAATTAATTTAAATAATTATAATTTATGACTAAATCCATATATTAAATTTAAATATTTTAGTGTTCCTTGACATAATATATATATATATATATATTAGAATTTGGTGACATAATATAAATATTAAAATTTCGTTACTTTATCTAAATATTGCTGCCTTCGTGTTTCTTATAATTCGTTAGAATCTCCAAATTTATTATTATGTTTTAATCATTTGTCTTCTAGACTTAAATTAAACTTTTAACAATGCAGTTTATTTACCATTTTACTATGTAATTATTGAATATTATGCTTTAATTATTACAAGAAAATAATGGTTTTTGTTATAAATAGCCTTGAATATTTTATCCCTTAATGCAACTGCATGTTAGTTTTAATAATCAATTTAACTTTAATTTCTCATCCTTTCTTATGCTTAAACAGTTTCTTAAAAATATTGTGGGGCAAAATGCAATTATTTTGTGAAAAAAAATTTCTTTCTCAGGAAGCTGTGGGGAGTCTTGATAAAAATTTAATTTTCTCATTATATTATAGTCATTTTTTGCCTAATCCATGAAACATTGAATCTAAAGTTCTGGAAAGTGATGGACATCTATATTTATTATATTTTTTTCAATAAATATTAAATCTTTGATGAATCTCATCGTAGTATTTTATTTATACTATAGCAACCAATAACTCTCAATGGAAAATTAAGAAATATCATATAATGATATTTAAAAACGTGAACCAATCATATTTAGAAATAAGCTTGCCTTCAAACATTCTTCCGTCAATAACTTAAACATTTAATTATCTAAGCTCTTCGACACCTCACTTTCCAAAAACAATCTCACCTAAATAAGATTTTAATTATTTAATAAGTATAATATAAAGTTCCTTTATGATCCTTTAAATGCAAATTTGTGGAGATAAGATTATTATAAAATTTAAAAGTTTATATGCCAAATCATAAATCTACAATAATTCTACTTTACACTAATGTTTTATCAAATAGTTCCAATTTGAGAATCCTTATTTTAATGTCAAATTACATTATTATTTATATATTATTTCGTTATTCATGATGTGATGAACAGGAAGAGTATCTTAAATTATAAATATTTTTTATGTTTTCAATTAATTTTCGAAATATTTTAAATCTAATTTATGGTATAAATAAATTGTTTGACATCTTTGTTTGTTGCATTTGCTTATCCTAAAAAATTAATTATTCATATAAAATTAAAATAAAAAAATAAAGTTTAATGCATTAAGGAAGTTGTTTAAATTAGATACAAATTTAATTAATATCAATTTAAGTATATTTCATTTATAAAACACCATTTTGATTGATTTATAAGTTTTTTTTTATTTTAGCAAAATTGAAAAGTGTCTATTTAATTAGTAACAAAGTTACAAGACTATAAATTAAGTCTTATTAATATAGATAAAACTAACCATGTGTAATTATTATTATAAATACAAGATAATAGAACTGTGACAGGTATAATTCACATTCCTGCGAGATAAAAAACCGTGCAGATTTATTCCAATCAAACAACAAAATGGTCTTATCTCAATGACACCGAATTAGGCACCTAGCTATTAAAAAATAAAGGCTGAAAAAATAGTTGCCGTTTAAGTATGTTTGATGAACGGTCTTATAATTTCAAGAATCATCAAACCAGAAATATTATTGTGAGCTCCTCTTCATTTACTTTAAGCCAACGACAGGTTGATCATATCTTGGATTACCGACAATGCTTGCGGGTCTTTGTAATGTGGAAATGAAAATAGTTGCCTATTTCCAGAGTCTTTGCTGAATTCGATTATGAATAGCATGATAGAGCCACTCAGTTCTGGTTGAGATTGTCTGCATAAGCTGGAAAACTGAATGAAGAGTGGAGCAAAAAACTTTTGAATTCACTGCTAAGTTCTTTAAAAAATCTTAGTTGAATCTCTTAGCACGTGAGAGTGCTACCCTTGGTGCGATTAAGTATTATGCAAGCATTCGAAAAACTAAATTAGAGGGGAACGCGATTGGTAGATGAAAAGGACGGCATAATCAGCATAGAGGATAACAGAGGAATCTGAGCGAGCCTGTTGGAAAGTAATAAACCTCCCCGAAAGTCAGATCAAACTAATCGGAATTCACCGAGTCACCTCCACTTCACAAAGGTGGACTTTATGCTGATATCAGTGGAAAACGGTATTAAATGTAGAGGAATGCAACATATTTAAAGGAGATCCATGAATGATAAAAATGCAACAACATACAAGATATATGAATGGCACTCGGGTAAATGGCTAAGTATGGTCTGCAAATCAAAGATGCTCACTTATCTCACGATCCAGAAGACTTGTCTGAGTCGGAGATTCCATTTCCTTAGCTCTTTCCGAGGAGAATAGCGTGGTGGTACTGATAAGCCTCATTTCTTCCGTTTATGTGGCTTTTTGTTTGCAATACTGAAAATATCAAACTGGATTAGCACTAATGTGATCATAACTTCTTATTGTCAATGATTGGAAGAAAGTGATTTAAACTGCAGTTGATCAAGAGATTGGGTTGAGGATGGTTTCTAGAAGATGTATACCCAAATCATCAACACCCTTGATGCAATATTATACGAGAGAAAATCTATCAATAATAAGGGTGATAGATAAGAAAGGCAATAGAGCAAGAAAACCTGTCACTCAATCTCGCAATTATGTAGAGAGTACGTGCACTACTTTAGTAAAACATAATTGAACCACTCAGTAGATTGACTGAATGCCCTTTCACTTTCACCCACATGCGCCGATGATGTTTCGTTTGCTTTGTGGAAAAGTGTGACAATAACCTATTGTTCAATTTTCAAAGAAATGCAATGAAATGGTTTCGATAGGGAGATAATTCATCGTTTATCTGGTCATCAACTTTTGAGAGATATCAAGTTTCAAAAATGTCACTAAAATTCAGAAATTAAAATAATTAAAGATATTCTAAAATTTACATGATAACGTATTTATATAATTCAATAATCTGCATTGTTTTAATTCATCTTCCCATTTTTTCAAATTCTTTTAATTAATTTTTTAATAAAATAATTTTCAAACAATCACGGTTATTACGAACTTTGCTCTCATAATAAAAATCTTCAAATATATGTTTAAAGTGGAGAAAGTCTAAAGATCGACAGAACAGTAGCAGATTGTTAATAGCAAGAGAATTATAAGTAACTCCCTTGAAATATTTAGAATTTAATTGTTACTAATGAAAAATTCTTTAAGTGATGTGTTTTAAAAAACAAAGATTTACTTCCAATCCAGAAAAATTAATTTTTTGCAAACTATGAAAAAAATCTGGGTCTCTAGCTGAATTTAGATTTTTCAAATTTAGACAGAAAAATAAACCGAAAAATATTAAAAGGTTCCTAATAATATTTGGTTATTTTGTTGTAAAATATATAGCTGTGCATTTTATACTTGCTCAACGCATGATTAGTATTTATTAACTCATTCAGAAAAAAACATATTAAAACTATGGAATAAATTTAGAAGTAATTTTTATTTATGTTTATTAATATTTAGTTGTTGATCAATAAAAATGAAAGAGAAATGATAAAGTTGATGAAAATTAAAATAAAAAAGAAATAGGAATCGACTTTGCAAGTTTAAAATAACAATTATATGATGAAAACGAGAATTTGAAAAATTATAAAAATAATAAAATGTGTTTAATGATTAAAATCAAAAAGATTTAACATATCACTGTTTAATACTAAAATTAAACCATAAATCTAAGTTGTAACGTAGACTTATCTGAGTGAGTTGACGTGGAAGTCATGAAGTAAAAAACTCCGAAAAAACCCATCTCGCTATCACCTAGTCTCCTCCTAAAATAAAGATGTTGCCAGCATAATTTGAACAAAAGAGCTCGAAGAATTTAACTAGAAGACAGGGAGTGGAGAAAAAAACTTGCTAGGAAACGTAATCCCTATCCTTTCGCTGTGGTAGCTTCATAACCCTAACCCGGTGTAGGAGAAAAATCCTTATTGTTAGATTTGATGGTTTCCATCTTCTCACTTTGAAGGCAGAGCGTACCTTCATCCTGCTCCCTATTACCTAGGAAGTTGAACTCAAGTCAGGCAAGCTCATCTATGCAGGGAAATCCTTGAGTCCAAGGCCACTCGAAGAGTGTACGCTGACAGATTGAACCCCGCCGATTGGTCTCAAATGCTTTGCGCCCAGCAAATCCCTACCTGCCCTCGGTAGGCCTTATTAGAATAGAAAGCTCTATTAGAAAGTCCTAAGTGGGATCCATCTAGTAATTAATTTTCTAATTTAATAATAATAATAAATTATAGACAAAAGAACAACGCTATTTCTTAAACAAAATTATGGAGAAGGATTTAAAGGATTAAATAAATATTTACTGCATAATGAAAACTAGCTTTAGGAAATCAAATAAATATTATAAGAGGCATAAAATGTTGGATTATAAATGGAATGTAATACACTACTGGACAGATTATTATAACATTAATATTTTACATGATAAATATATAATTTGGCTGAACTTAAATGGCAGCTCACTCAGAATTAATGATTCTACCATGAGTTCAAATTCAAATTATATTTTACAAAACTACAATTAAAATATAAAAATAAAAAACTTGGTGCTAAAGTGGAAGAAGATAAAATAGTGATTGATAATTTATAATAAATAATATATTAATTAATTTTAAACCTTAATATTGTAATAAGTATTCGTATTGATCAGACGCTGGTGGAGGTAGACCATTCACATAAAATGTAAGTTACATAAGACATATCTTTAATTTCTATTTTATAGCGGTCCTACCCAGTAAGACCATAGGTACAGTTGGACTGGTGATTCGCACTCAATACCCCAAAACCCTTTCAGTAGTTTGATTGAGTTTTTTATTGATAAAAGTAGACTTTTAAGGCATACTTTATTAGGGTTTTATGTAGGGGTTTTATGTTTAAATATTAGTAATTTAAGTGAGTAAATGCGAGGTTTGAGGTCAGTATATGAAAGTAAGTATATAGATTTATTTTTTAAGTTGCGTTATGGATGTGATGAATATAGTGAATAACTCAAGCCTGCTCTGAATTATACTTCTATAGCAAGGCTACTCCATAAATCTCCAGCAACTGTGAGGTCTCACAGTCTGCTAGCATTGAATTTAAACAGATAGCATCTTAATTCTAAGCATAAAAGACCTCTAAAATTTCAGAAGCATCATATTGATTATCTAATTAATGATAAGACTCTTAAATACTGGGCTCACTTCTCTCTGGTCTAGAGAGCTGTGATGTTTCATCGCCAATTTCCTGAGCTTCATATCTCTGCTTAATCTATAGCGAACATATATAAAAAGAACGGAATATCTTACAAGACAGTCAATCGCATTAAGAGAGTGATTGACTTTAATGTTCCATTTTATAAGGATAATTTAAATTATATATTCGATTAAATGCAGAGGTCTTAAGAGCATAATATAAAGTTCATACACGCTGATGAAGCAGTATTTACATTCAATACCTTTATATCAAGGTCTTGGTACAAGAGGTATAGTAATATAGAAGTTTATGACTAAAAGGTTAAGGTGTAAACTCATGCTATTCTTGGTGGAATAAGTGAAGATAGTGGCCTCGAGACTTATGTTATTCACCCTCGTTCTATAAAGACTGAATAATATATTAAGTTCTTGCAATAACTCAGAGACAAATACGCTGACTAAGAGATTATTCTATTCGTTGATAACTTATCAGTTCATAAAACTAAAGACTCAAGGAAGGAATATGAAAGGCTAAACATAACACCTGTATTTAATGTTCCTTACAGCCCTTAGTTTAATGGAATTGAATTATATTGGGGGTTATTGAAAGGCCACTACAAGAAACTTCTACTCTATCACTTAATGCACGACTTGAAGATAGATACAGTCGATTTTATAAAGAGTGCTGCTAAAAGAGTCAGCGATGATAAAGCTAAAGTATGCGCAAGAGAAGGTAGATTTTGTGTTTATAAATAAGTATTAGATTTAAACGAATGAATAAGTTCACATATTAAATTTGCCCGTAAAGGGATTTGGCTTCTCTTTCTTTTCTTCCTCTTAAGGCTTGCTTGGGCCTATGTTTCTTCTCTTAGTGCCAGCTCCTGCATCTATGTTCATCTCTTCTGGCTTTTATAAATCTTTGAAGAGTCTCTTACTCAATTCATGCTTTACTTGAGACTTTCTCTCTCTGTTTAATTTGCTGCGCTCTTTCATCAAGTATATAGAAGTACCAGGTTTTTCTATAAAGTTAGGAGACTAAGCTAACTTGAGATGAAAGGATGCTTTTGAAGTTCCTACAGCCAGGTGTCACTTATTTTAATACCTTGCTTCTCTTTTTCTTCAGGAGAGATGCTGTATCGTTTCTTGTGAGCTTCTTAAATAACTTCATTTAAGTACTCAGGTTTCAGAGTTGCAAGAACACCAAAGAAGAAGTTTCTCTCTGGCAACTTATTAGAGAGCTGTAGCTTTGATGGAAGGTAGAGAGCTACGTCCGGATCACTCATAGCATCGTCATATAGGTTTGTCACTGATATTTCAGGGTAGTTAGGTATCTCTATCATCCTAATTTCATTAGACTTAAAAGCTTTTTTCTCTTCACTCAGTAAGGCTTTTAAGAATGAGATTTTAGTTCCTTCCTGCGTTGGCAAGAACAATCCAACTATGGTTAATCTATTAGTATTAGTTAAAAGTTTACCTTGCTAAACCAAGTACCTATAGAGGTCCTCTTTACTTCGAAATTTTCCTATTAAATCTTGAGATTAAATTCTCTTCATTGCATCATTCATAGACTCCATCTTGCTTCCTCTTTCTAGAAATGTTAATGAAATTTAAAATTATGGATATCCATTGAAAGTTTATTAAAATCTTACTACTAAATAGGGAGGACCTACTGGAGGTCAACCTTGAAAAGATATGAGGAGAAGCATTGAAAAACTTGTCCAAGTTTCACAGATTGATTTCCATATTTATCAATCTATCTCCATTAAATTGCTCCTAATAATGTTTAATTATTTTAGGAGGTCCTCCAAATTAAGTTCAAACTTTATTAGGATTTAAATTTTAAGGTTAAAACTTAAAAAGGAGAATATTAAATTTAAATATGCTTAATAACTTTACCTCAAAATTAAGTTCAAACTTGATTTGGATGACCTTCTAGAGAAACAAATTTCATTAGGAGTATTTTAATTTACTAAATGTATAAATTCTCATTAAATATGTTAACTTACAGTCTTTTATGGTTAGTTTATTTTCTTACCTCCCAGCAAAGAAACTACCAGAGTGTCTTATACTCTACTATTATAGTTTATCAAGGTAGATTTTATCATTATTATAATAAAATATATCAGCAAACTAAAATGAGCGCTAACCTGTTAAGAAGAGCGGCATTACTTGGGTAAAGTCAATAAAAGTTATCATTCCAGCAACCAAGAAAATTAGAGACCAGAGACACTTGTATTCAGTGGGAGCCTACTTATGACAACTTTGACCAGTCTTACTTTGAGATATAAATATTAGTTAAGTAGGAGGTTATCAAATAAGCTGTGCAAATTGAGGAGGAGGTTAAACAACCCGCCATAGAGGCAACTTATAAGAGACACTTGAGAGATATACACAACGATATGCCAAGTTTATATCTCAAGCATTAAAAGTAAGATGGGAAGTATGTCTGTGAGTTCTGTGAGAAGCCATATTCTCATACTAGAGATTTCAAAGTGCACTTAAAGAAAAAGCACAATTAAAGTTTTCTCTTTATTCATGAACCTAAATGGAATAGATTCCTCTAAAAGAGAAGATCAAGAAACCTAGTCGAGTCTCTTAGAGTTGAAGTCTAGAAGCAAGTTAAAATGAAGAAAGCAGTCAAGAACTTTCCAGTCTCTGAGATCAATAAAATCATGATTAAAATAGAGGGCAATGAAGATTCCTATATTAAAAATTATTGACTTAGATTCTTGCCTAGAAAGCTACCTCACTCTTGAAGAAAAAATAGAGAAGAGAGTCATTACAGATGACTAATATGCTTACAAGATATATCCTTTCAATTACTTCCTTGCTGATGACAAGTTCCAAATGGAATTTGCTAATGAGTATTATGCTCTTTAAAAGGCAAAGTAAAATGAGTACAGGCATATCATCTAGCTTGATGCTATTTTACTTGGTAAAGATCATATAGCCTTCAGGCTTCCATTACTTAAAATGACTTACTGAGAATTCTTATCTGACAAATAGATGTCAGAGATAAATTAGCTAGATAGTATAGCAGATAGTTGAAGGGATTGAAGAGCTTCACAAGCTAAGTTATGTCCATAGAGACTTAAAGCCAGAGAATCATCATGATGAACTTTCAGCCTCTTAGAGTTTATATTATTGACTTCAACAGAGATCAAAGAGTGCAAGCCTCTGCATAAGTAAATGTATACGGCACTCCTGGATATTTCCCAGAGAGAGAGGATTGGAGAGATGGAGACACTTAATGGGATATCTGGGCTCTAGCAGTAATAATAATAGAGAGCGACATGCCAAGAAACGATTACTTTAGCTGCAGAGGTGAGAGAGATTCTAAGCAGAGAATCAAACAATATCTCGATAAAAATAAAATAAATGGAGGTCTCAGAGAACTTGCATACTCAACTATTATCAAGCCAAGCTAAGAGAATTAACAAACAATAGAAACAATCAAACATCAACTTAGAAAGATAAAATTCAGAGAACTGCCACATGACTCTCAGCTTATGTTTGTGTGAAATATTTTAAAAACTCGCTTGTTATACTCACTTAAATTACTAATATTTAAACATTAAACCCCAACATAAACCCTATAAAAACCCTAATATAGTATGCACTAATAGTCTACTTTTATCAATCAAAACTCAATCAAACTACTGAAAGGGTTTTGATTATGAGGAAATTCCATTAGCCTATTTTGGAAATAATGATGTTCGATTATCTTAACTTCCTCATTAAATGTCTGAGTCTGACATTCAATATGATTTTAATTTAAACCAATTTACTTTAAGGATAATTAACTACTCAAATTGAAAAGCTGTTTAATTTTTATCAGAATATGCTATTAGATAACAAAAACTCGTAACCCCTATATTTAATTGATAATATAAAAGAATAAATTTTTTTAGAATTTGAAATTTGATAAAGTTAAATTAAAAAGAAAATTAATAGTATTATTATAGATATTTTGTTGCTTATTGATTATTGATAGTAGGCCTTTATATTAATAAATATGTATACATTAGTACTTAGTGATTAAAACGAAAAGCAAATATATATGTAACTCTAGTATTTAACCCTTTTAATTTATTTAATAATTCTAATGTTTTATTCCTTACTGGCATTTATGGTGAAGCTAGTATATCAACCATAGTAAAGGAGATTGCATGAGTCTTCTCGAGCAGCCAAGTGCTGCGACTTGTGATCATAGTGGGACAGGAGGGTCTCCAGTAAGGCATGATGAAGGGATGGAACAAAGTCACTAGATAGAGGTACTCACCCTTGATTTTCTCTCTATGCAAGCATCAGCATATAAGGCTACCATACTAGTGGCTTGGTATGGTCCAACGATCATGTGACCATTTCTAGCAATACTTACAATACTTACAATACTTGTGATCCTATGTGCAGTTGGTAGATTAGTGTTGGCGTATTTTAAGAACCCTTTCGTGCATTGTGAGGTAGAAGAGCATGATGTAGCAACTCCATTTGCGATGAGACTGTAGGAATTGTGAAAGAAATGAAAGAGCATTATTGATAGAGGATCTTATGTTCACTGCTTCCTAAACATTAATCAAATTCAGCTGTCTTGGAAGCTGCCTTTGGTGCGAAGAAGTCGTTTAAGAGCTCTAAAGTACCAGAGTGGATAGGAACTCCATTAATTAAAATGCCAACGAGCGCAGCACGCACAGTTAACTGCTTCAGGATCCCCCTGCCTCCCTATTGGTAACGGCTCAGTGTCATCATTGAAATCATATAGATAGAAATAAAATCCGCAAGGTATCACAGACTACAACATAGAGAAAAGCGCTCAGTCTAGAGTGGAAAAGAGCAGAAGCCTAAAGAGATTAGCAAGTTTAACAGTAATGATCTTCTCTTCATATTCGAAACCATTGGCAGTGTTTGTTTAAAACATCCCTTTGGGAAACTCCAATGGCCTTTTGGGAATTAGCGATGCTTGATTATTTCGGCTTCCCGCGAAGATGTCTGAGTCGAAAGTTCCACCGTCGTGAGATAGCTCCCGCTGCATCGAGTGGTGCCACTAGCAGCTCCCCATTCGAAGATCATTCGCCCCTTACTTCGACTGCAATACTGAAAGTTAAGAATGCTGAAAGGCTAATTTCTAGACTGGCTGCCAAGAATTACCAAGATAAGACGCTAGATATTCATGAACATTTATACTTGATGGCAAAGAGAAATGCAAGCCCGGGCTTTTAGGCAGCGATAAGAAATGCATAACACATTGGAAAATAGTAAACATCCAGATGGCTTTCAGCAATGTTTAGATTTATGGAAAATCTGGTTCCTAGCAAGAGATAATCAAACCAAAATTTATAGCTCAAGCAGTATTGGCTATTCAAGTAATGGTTGTAAGTGAATACAATAGTAACTAACATTCTCTAATTATTTCTGCTAAGAGTACAACATAAACATAATTGTCATAGTCTAATGTGGCTAAGGAGGTTTCAGCATGATCGGAGGCCCTCAAGACATGCAATTCGACACAGATGATGTAAACTGAGAGTACTTAAAGATGTGAAGAGAAAATTGAGATATTAAAGACTATTTTAGAATTCAACTGATGATTGCTCGCATAACTAAACAACAATAAACTTAAGTTTAATATATTCTCTCTCACTATATTTAATTATCAAGGCCTTTTCCCTAATTTTTACAATCTTTTATAAGATTTAATAAGAGTACATCAATGCAAATGCTTTTTGTTTATAAATGTTTTGAGGTAAAATGAATTTTCTTTTAAGTTTTGCAAATATAAATCAATTTTTATGCTTATGAAAAGCTGAAATAAAAGTATATAAATAAAAAATTTGAAGATTTGTTTAGAGATTAAACTAAACTAATAAGTATAGTTATTTGTATATTAAAATTTATAATACAGAATGGAATTAATTATAATCATATTTATTCCACCTTCTTGTGATAGCTCATTTATGTCGAGTACTGCCCATAGTAGCCGCCCACTATTTCTCTGTTTACCACTCATTTAATTAATTTTTTCTTGGGTGAAACACTTTAGGAGAAGGGTGCATCAGCATTATCTTTGACTATTGTGACCTAGGAGATAGACTCCAAATATTAGTCTTAAAAATGAAGATATAAACAAAGTGGTGATGATGATAGAATTATGTATACTTCTATAATAGTTGTTTTATCTTGACACTATGACCCAAATATTGCACTTAATGGTGGTCATCACTGGCAATCTTCTAAATTCAGTAAACTTAGAAACCTTCAACATATTGTAAGACTTTCAATGTCAAGAAATAAAAACTATTACTTTTTATCAGTACATAATAATAATTAAAACTATCTATAATTATCTACGCATACTCTATTGCATCAATAATATTTATTATTTAAGATTTCTTCTTCCTATTATATTTAATCTTTTATCAGATTATATCATATTTTTATAATGATTTATTAATTTACTTGAAAAATATGAGAAGTCACTATTTTTTTCCAACAAATCAAATAACACTAACTTTATTTAGGATCAGGCTTTATTTGACAAGCTAATAGCATTAAGGATTTTGGATATTTTAAAGGAGCTCTTAAAGGATACAATTAAACAAATCAAGTTACTTTATAATGTTTGTTAGAATAGAGTTTATTTAAATATCAATTGGAATTAAGATTATTAATTGATAATTTATTTCAATATGCTTTTGGATT
Source organism: Oxytricha trifallax (assembly GCA_000711775.1). NCBI lineage: Eukaryota > Ciliophora > Spirotrichea > Sporadotrichida > Oxytrichidae > Oxytricha > Oxytricha trifallax. Next base: position 5,124 of record ARYC01003177.1, on the reverse strand, counting down.
AAATCTAAAAAATGTGGAATTGTAATGGGAAAAATAAAAGTCATCTAAACGAAGTTATTTTACGCTTAGAATAATATATTAAAACTTTTTTGTATAATATTGATAAAATAGAAAAGAAAATGAAAAAATAATTAAGTAAAATAAATTAACTGCTTTTACATTAGTATTTGTAAATTTAAATTGATAAACAAAAAATAAAATGGAATTATTTTAAGACAATAGTGTACATAATAATTAATTATATATTTAATATTTTTTATATTAATTATTTTTTGAAATCAATTGTCTCTCAACGAAGAGTACACGTTTGACAATTTATTAAGTTTTTAAAGTACATTTCTAAATTTTAGTACTTATGGATGAAATTGGATACTAATTTTGTTTGCCGCACATAGATATCCCTAAATTCACATAAAATAGAAAAACAAGATTTTGATTAGCTTTAGTAATTTTTATAAATTATTCAGTGTTTTTAAGTTAATCATAGCAAAAGTAATAATTTCTTTCAAATTTAGTCAGCAGAATCAGAAATATTTAGAGAGGTTTTATTCAAAGCTGAATGTAACTATTCCATCTTAATAAATATCTTTTATATTTTTAATATATTACGTTAGACGAATTAATCTCTTTAACTTTTTAATTAAAAAATTCATGATCGATAGTAAATATTAGGATTAAGGCTTTTTTAAAAAAAGTATCAATTATTTACTTCTTTCTGGTAATTCCTTAACTGCATTAGAAATAATTAAAATAAGCAATTAGATAAATGTGAAGCTATTAAGATACTTCTGAAAGCTGTTCATTTCAATTTTAAAATTCTTATGGTTTATGCAATAAAATGTATGTGGAAACAGCGTTATTATAAAGGAAAATAGTTAAGAAAAAAATAAAATTCTACTTCTTTCCAATTTATAATACAAAAGAAGACTTCGACTGCAATGCATATATTGCCATTAATATTATTGATATTAAATTACATTAAGATTATTCATTTATTTAAAACTATAAAATAAAGCTACAAGTATCTTTCGATTAATTATTTGGTATATTTAATTTATACTTGATGCATTATAACTCAATTATTAAAGGGAAGTTAAGGCTTTATTTTTATTATATTATTTTTATTGCATTTAATGAATTTGATTAGACTTTGAAACTCTGGAAACTTATATTTTTATGTGTATATAAACAATAAATTACTTGATCTTTAGTTGAAATTGAAGAAGAAAGATATAAATAGACGCAATTCAACAACAAGTCATGCTGAATAAATATTAATTCTTTACTAATACAGACCCTTAAAAATTTAAATCTATATGTATGCTTAAGATATACAATTAAAATAATTGGTGTTACTGTCAAAACTATTTCCTAAATTTAAATATAGAAATATAGCATTTATTTATTCTAAAAAATTCATACTTTATTATAAATAAAACCCCAAAAGATGCTAATTTGCTTCATTCAGGAGGGTCTCTTTTTATATTATTATCATTAATTTTATGAGTTATAGATAAATTTAAATGCGGTATTTGATATTTATAAAGTACCTTTAACTAACAATAATTGACAAGAATCGTTGGTATGTTTTCTTAAATATACTTCTAGTAGTATTACCAACATCACTAAAGCAATATATATAATAAGGAACATCTTGATATAATATTCATTTCAATTTTATGAGAATATGAAATAAAAATGAGGATGTAGTAAAAAAAGATTTCAAATGTAATTTTTAAATCAAAATTGGCGCTTTTTTTAAAGAGGTATAAGTAATATTTGAGATTGTAAATATCTAAAAAATCATTTATAAATTGCTGTTAATACTCACTATATAATTAATAAGAGGTTGGAGAGACTGAATACCACTTATAAAAATTCTTTTAATAAATTATTTGAAGGTTAATTTAATAAAATTAAATGCGCATATTACTTGATAATTCTGTTTTGGCAATTTATATTTCTAAAACTAAAAGAATACTCTTAAACCCAAAGACTCTATAGTTCATATTAATGCAGGCAAATTTTTGGTGATCGCAGGTTTTTTTGATGATTAACAAATGATTTTATTAAACTGGCTATTAATTCTCAATTGTAGTCATAAACTTTGACACCCAATTTTAATTAAGAGATTTTAGAGAACAAGTACAAATCATTAACCAGAGAAGAAAAGGAAGAAATGGCAGACCTCAAAAGAGAAGAATCCATTGAGGAAAAGGAAGAAAAAGAAGAAGATGAAGACTCATGATACACGGAGAGAATCTCCATAAATTAACTAAAAGGGCTAGATCCTTACAAGCTTCTATGCTTATCTGATCGGGGTCCCCAGAGACCTCAGTGTGATCATATTATTATTATTATTATTAATGTAGCTAACGTTGTATTGCTAGTAACTCTTGCTCTTTTTAGAGATAAAGATATTATATTATAAGATTTAGCATTAAAGGACATAATAATTGCTGATGAATGAAGTTGTCTGATTTTATACAAGAATTGTCTAAAATTCCTTAAAAATGTCTATCTAAGTTTCTCAACTATTATCATAATAATAAATGACCCCAACAATTAAAAGTGAAGGATATAATGAATAGTATTTGAAAAGGTAAATTCGATTAAATAATCCTCTAAATACTCAATTAAAATAGAACAATAAAAATTAACATAGGCTAGTTTTCTTCAGGTTAAAGCATAATCAAAACACCAAAACCCTTTCAGTAGTTTGATTGAGTTTTTGATTGATAAAAGTAGACTATTAGTGAATACTTTATTAGTGTTTTAATAGGGTTTATGTAGGGGTTTAATGTTTAAATATTAGTATTTTAAGTGAGTATATGCGAGGTTTGGGGTCAGTTTATGACAGTGAGTATATAGATTTATTGTTTAAGTTGCGATATGGATGTGATGATTATAGTGATCAACTCAGACCTATTCTAAATTACACATCTATTGCAAAACTGCTCCATAAATCTCCTGCAACTGTGAGGTCTCACTGTCTATTAGCATTGAATTTAAAGAGATAGAATCTTAATTCTAAGCCTAAGAGACCCTTAAAATTTTAGCAGCATCATATTGAATATCTTATTAATGATAAGACTCTTAAATACTGGGCTCATTTCTCTCTAGCCTAGAGGGCTGTGATGTTTCATCGCCAATTTCCTGAGCTTCACATATCTGCTTAATCTATAGCTAACATATATAAAAAGAACGGAATATCTTACAAGACAGTCAATCGCATTAAGAGAGTGATTGACTTTAATGTTCCATTTTATAAGACTAATTTAAATTATATATTCGATTAAATGCAGAGGTCTTAAGAGCATAATATAAAGTTCATACACGCTGATGAGGCAGTATTTACATTCAATACCTTTATATCAAGGTCTTGGTACAAGAGGTATAGTAATATAGAAGTTTATGACTAAAAGGTTAAGGTGTAAACTCATGCTATTCTTGGTGGAATAAGTGAAGATAGTGGCCTCGAGACTTATGTTATTCACCCTCGTTCTATAAAGACTGAATAATATATTAAGCTCTTGCAATAACTCAGAGATAAGTACGCTGACTAAGAGATTATTCTGTTCGTTGATAACTTGTCAGTTCATAAAACTAAAGACTCAAGGAAGGAATATGAAAGTCTAAATATGACACCTGTATTTAATGTTCCTTACAGCCCTTAGTTTAATGGAATTGAATTATATTGGGGGTTATTGAAAGGACACTACAAGAAACTTCTACTCTATCACTTAATGCACGACTTGAAGATAGATACAGTCGATTTTATAAAGAGTGCTGCTAAAAGAGTCAGCGATGATAAAGCTAAAGTATGCGCAAGAGAAGGTAGATTTTGTGTTTATAAATAAGTATTAGATTTAAACGAATGAATAAGTTCACATATTAAATTTGCCCGTAAAGGGATTTGGCTTCTCTTTCTTTTCTTCCTCTTAAGGCTTGCTTGGGCCTATGTTTCTTCTCTTAGTGCCAGCCCCTGCATCTATGTTCATCTCTTCTGGCTTTTATAAATCTTTGAAGAGCCTCTTACTCAATTCATGCTTTACTTGAGACTTTCTCTCTCTGTTTAATTTGCTGCGCTCTTTCATCAAGTATATAGAAGTACCAGGTTTTTCTATAAAGTTAGGAGACTAAGCTAACTTGAGATGAAAGGATGCTTTTGCAGTTCCTACAGCCAGGTGTCCCTTATTTTAATACCTTGCTTCTCTTTTTCTTCAGGAGAGATACTGTATCGTTTCTTTTGAGCTTTTTAAATAACTTCATTTAAGTACTCAGGTTTTAGAGTTGCAAGAACACCAAAGAAGAAGTTTCTCTCTGGCAACTTATTAGAGAGCTGTAGCTTTGATGGAAGGTAGAGAGCTACTTCCGGATCACTCATAGCATCGTCATATAGGTTTCACTGATATTTCAGGGTAGTTAGGTATTTCTATCATCCTAATTTCATTAGACTTAAAATTTTTTTTGTCTTTATTCAGTAAGGCTTTAAGAATGAGATTTTAGTTCCTTCCTGGGTTGGCAAGAACAATCCAACTATGGTTAATCTATTAGTATTAGTTAAAAGTTTACCTTGCTAAACCAAGTACCTATAGAGGTCCTCTTTACTTCGAAATTTTCCTATTAAATCTTGAGATTAAATTCTCTTCATTGCATCATTCATAGACTCCATCTTGCTTCCTCTTTCTAGAAATGTTAATGAAATTTAATTTATGGATATCCATTGTAAGTTTATTAAAATCTTACTACTAAATAGGGAGGACCTACTGGAGGTCAACCTTGAAATGATATGCGGAGAAGCATTGAAGAACTTGTCCAAGTTTCACAGATTGATTTCCATTTTATCAATCTATCTCCATTAAATTGCTGCTAATAATGTTTAATTATTTTTGGAGGTCCTCCAAATTAAGTTCAAACTTTATTAGGAGTTAAATTTTAAGGTTAAAATTTAATTAGGAGCATATTAAATTAAAAACTGTTTAATAACTTTACCTCAAAATTAAGTTCAAACTTGATTTGGAGGATCTCCTAGAGAAACAAAACTTCATTAGGAGTATTTTAATTTACTAAATGTATAAATTCTCATTAAATATGTTAACTTACAGTCTTTTTTGGTTAGTT